>JAULJZ010083721.1:0-12568 GCA_032270985.1 Heliamphora pulchella
GGGTGGTTTTTGGTTGGGTGGTTTTAGGGTGGGGGTGGTTTTGGGGGGTGGTTTAAGGGGTGAGAATGGTTTTGAGGGCAGCTTTGTGGTGGAGTAAGTGGTTTTCGTTAAAAATCTTAACTGTTGGTTGTATGTGATGTTAAAATTAAACCTGCAGGGAGATTATTGTCATTTTTAAAATCAAATGAGGAATTTTTATTTTTGTCAAAAATTTCCGGAGTGGTCAGTGAAATTTACCCTTTCTTTTTTATAAAAAAAATTAGCTTTTAAAAAATGTCAAATAGAGTGTTATGTTTACATGATATTTTCCAAGCTTGACAAGAAATTTCTTGAGCCACACAATCTCCTTATCCAATTTAGAAGTTGCCATGTACTCAATACCAGTGATGGAGTTAGCAATATGCTACTGTTATCTTTCATAGGCTAATGATCGAATGTGCAGAGCTGTGTTTTCAACCGCCAAGTCAACTAATTAGTTTTTGTGAGGCCAAACAGTCTACACTATTCATCGTTTGGTATTTAACTTTAATTAAGGCTTAAAATTGAATTTTAATTAAGATTTTGTTTGGTAATTAGTTTTAAATTAAATTATTTGTTAAAAGTTAAAATGTGATTTAAACCTAGTTTCTTAATCTCGATTTTTTCTTGTATTGGCTTTTGAGCTTTTAATCTTTTTACTTTTTTAAATAAAATATTTTTATATATTTTTTAAAAATGTCATAACTTTTATTATCTATTTTTTTATGAAAATTATATTTTTAAAAATTTATTCATCGAGATTTATGAAATAAAATCTATATTAAATATAAAATTATGTAAAAATAAATTTAAAAAGTATAATAATTTCTTTCGGACGCAAAGCTATTTGCTTTTTTTGTCTTTTGGCTTAAATTGACTTTAAACTAAAATTTTTTGACTTATTGTCTTTTAGATTAAAGTCACCCTCCAATACACTGAACGAACATTTTCTTATTTGACTTAAAGCGACTTTAAGCAAAAAATCTAACTTAAAGCCATGTTGATAAATGAGGCCTTATTATGGGGAGATGCTATTTAAAGGGTCTTATTTGAAAAATATTATTTTTTAAAAAAAATATTACAAGCGACTTATATTAAATATAATACTATTATAATTATGAAATTTTTTTAACACTTAGGAAAAGTCCTTCTATCCAGCCTTTTAAGTTCGTCATTTAACCTAATATTGTAAAATTTTGAGTAATCTCAAATTAACAAAAAAAATTGTTAACAAATATATTTCGCGCTTTGTAATATGAGTTTGAAAAATTACTCTTAAAACGTACATATATGAAAATATTATCATACAGTGATTTATAAGAAACTTCACATACTATGTATAAGAAATCTCTCATTACATTTATGTATATGAGAACATATAGTATGTATGACAAATTTATCATACATTTTGAAATTTAAATATAAGAAATATCTCATAACATGTATGTATATAAAAATATATAGTGATATATTAAAATTTTCTTATATATTTTGAAATCTGAGTTTGAGAAGTTTTCATAGCACGCGTGTATAAAAGAATATCCTCATATATTGATATATAAGATATTTCTCATACATTTTGAAATATGAATATGAAAAGTTTCTCATAGTATATATGTATATGAAAAGATCCCCATATACATATTTTCATATACTAATATATGATAAATTTCTCATACATTTTGAAATTTAAATATGAGAAATTTCTCATAACACGTATATATATATATATATATATGAGAATAGTCTCATATACTAATATATGAGAAACTTTTCATACATTTTGAAGTCTGAGTATAAAAAGTTTCTCATAATATAGAAATATACGATAACAAATAGTGTGATATATGAAAAACATCTCATACATTTTGAAATCTAAGTATATGAAGTTTCTCATATCACGTATGTATATAAAAATATCCTGACATACTGATATATGATAAATTTCTTATACATTTTGAAATTTGAGTATGAGAAGTTTCTCATAACACGTATGTATATAAAAATATTTCATATACTGATATAAGAAAAATTTTTCATACATTTTAAAATATAAGTATGAGAAATTTTTTATAACACGTATGTCATATAGTGTAAGAAACTTCTCATATATTTTGAAAAAAATGTCATACATAGTATGAGAAATTTTTTATACATATCTTTTTTAATTTTATCATTATTAATTTTAAATAAAATGAGTAACTTATGAATGATAAATTTTTCAAACTTATTATACGTATTTTTTTTAATTTTATTATTCTTAATTTTAAATGAAATGAGTTACTTATGAATGAGAAACTTTTCATACATATTTTTAGTTTTAAATAAAATGAGCAATTTATGAATGAAAAATTTCTCAAACTTTTCATACCTATATATTTTTTTTTAATTTTTTCATATTTTTAGTTCTAAATAAAATTAGCAACTCATAAATAAAAATTTCTTAGTATAATTTTTGTCATAACTTGATGATAAATTATCTAATAATGTCATTGGTTTTATGGTTAGTTTGTTTATAAAAATTGAATGAAAATAATTACTATTTTTTGTCACTTAAATAAACCTTATTTTTTCATTTAGCTGGGCATGTGTAAATTAGATAATTAATAAGCAAAATAAATAAAATTAATAGTTGAATGACAAAATAAAAGAACATGATAATTTAACGGATAAAAAAATTAACCCTAAAACCAATGATATTATTAAAGTTAATATTTTCAAAATAATCTCAAAATTAATAGTTTAAAAATATTAATATTCTTCATAATCCAATTTCACAAAACAAAACTATTTAAAAACATCACATCAATCTTTCTTTTCCCGCCGCATAAAAAGAGTTAAGCCTATACCCCTCGTCATCTCTAAACGGAGGAGACCATTCGATCAAAATTTTCAGTTATTTTTTTCGGTAAACGTAGCATTACTCTATGTGTGGGACACATTTCATATTAATACTATTATTTCTTGTAATATAAATAAGTACAGTTTTGAAAGTTCGCTTGATATTTAGGGGTTTTGTACTCTCTAAAATTTCAAGTTCAAAATCTTTTACGCACGTATGTGTTATTAATTCTTGTAAACTTAGTTCAAACAAGATTTTATTTCAATTTTAATTGATCCCTCCACTAGTGAACACGAAATTAATCCTTTCAAAATTAATTGAAATGCAGATAAATTAACTTAAACACCCAATATATGTATATAGAAAATCAAAGTTTTGAGAATGCATTTAGCATGGGCTTGTTAATAATTTGGAGATCTATATATGCGGGGAGTTCGACTCCTCTCCAATTCTTATCATCTTTTCAATGTTTATATTGAGTTTATTTTTGAGAGCATGATAAAATCATCGCACACAAAATTAATAGTTTCATAATCGAATCACATTATAGTTGAAAAAATCAACGATCATATATCCAACCCATTTTTTATTATGGTAGCTTTTTTGTCCAATAATGCAGAAATGTGAATCATTGTTTTAAGAGAGCAAACATTTATCTTCCAAAATGATTTAAGAATAAAATTCTCATTTAAAATAATTAATAATTATTAGTGTTTAAAGATACTTTAAACATAATTTTATAATAAAATTAATTTTAAATAGTGAGAAATATCCTTAGTTATTTAGAGTAATAAATATTAAAATATGATTTTTGTTAGTCTCGATTTTTATTCTAATTATAAGCAACAACTAAAATATGTGTATATCAAAGTTGAAATACACTAAACTATTTATATTTTTTTAGTCATATATATATACATATATGTATACATATTAAAAAATATTTTTTATACTTGCTACTTTTTATGAGAGAAAAAAAAAATTAATATTTTAAATAAACAAAAAAATTAGATTTGAAATTAAAAGAGATAAGAATTGATTATTGGGAGATGATAGAGATAGACAAGAAAAAATAAAACATAGGAAACGTGTAAACAAATATTAGCCTTTAGATGTACCACATAGATAAATATTAAATTAAAAATATTATATTTTGTAATATATACTTAGTTATTATTACTCGTGCATAAAAGCACTCATTTATCTAAATTTAGTAATTTATATGTAAAATATAAATTAATATTAATAATTCAATAATTAGTTAATCAGTCAATTTTAAAGCACTCAATTAAAATATATCTTTATTAGTGTGTTAATATATGAAGATGAAAGAGGTAAGAAAGAATAATAAAAGTAAAACATAAATTATTTTTTTATTAGATTAGTAAAAAATAAAGTGATATCAATAAATATATATTTTTTATTTTTTTTTACATATAAGAACATCATTCGTGTCATTTTGTACCAAATTTAATATTTAATTACTCAAATTAATGACTATTGAGTAGATAGCAGTTAAGTCATAATATCATTCCTCAAGGATTAAAAAGACGAAATTATAATTTTATAATTAAAAATTCAATCTGATTTTTCTTTTCAAAAAAAATTTCTTTAACTTCTAAAAATACCGAAATTAAATAAACTTAAAATAAAAGACTTGATTAAGATGACAAAAAAATTTCTTAAGATTTTAAATCCACCTTAACCAATATTTTAGTTTTAATTTAAATTATGTTTCTTTCAAACGATTTAACTCAATTTGGTCATGACTATATGACTGGCACAGATTATCAAGAGAAAAAAATCAAATTTAAACCTGATATATCCTATTAAAATTATGGCACAGATCGTCTAGAGTACGATCCGTCCTACAAAAATATAGAATTTCTCATGTTTAGATAGAAACAAAAATAGATAACAATTGCATGATCTTGTTATTCACATAAAAAAGTAAAAAACAGAATTAGATAATCAAATTAAAAACTCGTTGATTATATAAGTCAGCGTTTTAAAATCAAACAACAAATTGAATCCGAATTGAAAAGAAAAAATAATCTCAACTACTCTTAAAATACCAATTAGGGTTTCATCAAATCCTAGAAAAGAGAATTTAGCCGCTCATGTTACTGCTCGAATCTATGCAGAATTGATGAAGAATAGCCTCTTGAGCATTCGTCTTCAACTTTCTGTCACCTCTCTAGCCTCAACATTTGTCTCTAGAAGATTTTTAGATGAATAGCAGATGATCCCTAATGATATCCCACTCCAAGTACATATAGATGCTGATTCACGCCTTTAGATTGCAGTTTTCAAGTAGGATTCTGCTTCTTAGGCCATCCAGATGCGGGCAAGTCCATCCGTATGCTTTTTTTTTTCCTGTCGTGGTTTCATTTGGATGCCCGTATTTTCGTCCAGACAGATTTCTTTTTGTGTTGATTTTCGTCCGAACGCTTATAATTCCGTCTAGACGGGTTTTTATAGAACCGCAACTGCTTTGTTGTATCAATTTCAATCGAGCATGATTCTTTCATCCGAAGTCTGAATAGGGCTATTCTTTTGTCTAAATTGAAGCCCATAAGTCTATTTTCCAATTGCTCTACTTTTATATCAAAATTCTTTTTGTAGAAAAAAATTATAAACAAAATGGTGAGTGTATGTCTGTTTTCTTCAACCGTTTTTCACATGATTTTTGTTAAACTTCTTTTGAAACATTATTTTCTTCACCGTTGAACTTTTTTAACAAATTCCTTGCACGTTTAGCTATATGTATAAATTATCACTCTTGGATCTCATGGTGTCGGGTCTTTCGGTCCCTACATGTAACCGGAATAACGTTGTTTTGAGTACTATTTGGCTTCTATGTTGAAATTATTAACATTTGACAGATTTTGACTTATTTTAATCTTAGTGTTCTACCATCTTACCACATTTCATGCTAACAACAAAATACTAATAAAACGTATTAATAAACATAAAGTCGAGGAACTTAGTACAATTCGGCAGATTAAATCGCGCTTTTACACGCTAATGAAAGCATGATAATGGATAGAGAATAAAATAAAAGATTAAGATTATTATTATTTTTAATAAAAAAAAATGTTTAATAACTGGTAGAGACAACAAGAAAACACCACAACCATGACAGGACTTAATACAAAGAAACCTTCCCCCACAGCAAGAGATGTTCCAAAATAACAATGATACTCAAAGCTAACACCCACTATCTGCATTCCCAAAAATAGATCCAGCCTCAGCAAACACTAAAGCCTTCAAGGATTGAGAAACCTCCTCAATCCATATATTTTTTGGCTCTACTTCTGTAGCTAATTTAGCAAGTTGATGAGCTATCTTGTTCCTTTGCCTCCAGACATGGGAAATAGACCAGAAGGAAAAGGAATGTCTCTATTAGTGTAATCCCGCCACTTGATCGCCATAGTTGTTATGGTCTCACCTTTATAATTACAAAAATAGCTTCGGCCTCATTCAAAATCTTACCCTCATCAAAGTTTATCTTAATCACTTTAGCGTTCCGGGGTTGCCATACCGAAATTAAACTCGATTTCCTCCGGACATCCGTTCGACCCTCGATTCTCTAAAACTCTTATAAAAGTTATTTTATTTTAGTGATTAAATTTTTGACACTTATATTAATGTCACATCAAGTTGTTATCTTTTGTTATATAAATATAATAGTAATACTTTTGTAAATTGTGAAAATTTGTTTGCATTAATTTTTTTATTAATGCAAACAAATTATCACGCGAAGCCAAACCACAATTAACCTGCAACATTTTTATATAGATATTTGTTATTTTATTTTGTATTTAATTTTCTCTCTCTCTCTCTCTCTCTCTCCGTAACGATGTATTCATGAACAACATTCACAACAACCAGATTAGTAGGGGTACGTGAGAGCACGTGCTGGGAGTACTAGGTGGTGGTGGTGGTGCGTCACTCGCTTTTTCGTGACGGTGTCACATGGGGGTTCGTGATGGTGGGGTTGGGGGGCCCATCCAACTTACATATATAAGCCGGATTTGGATTTCCGTTGAATCAGTAAAACTATTCATAATAAAATAGAAATTTCAGTCATCATTACAAAATTTAACACACAAAATTTAATTACATGATTTTTTTTAAAAAATATTTTATAAATAAATAAATTTATTTATTTGATATTTATCTATTTAATTTGTAAATAGATAAATTTATCTATTTATATATCAATACAGATAATACAAGCAGATTAATTTATATGTCTGCTTATTTATGTATAACAGATAGATTTATCTTTATTTTTTATACATGCTTTCAGTAAGACAGATAAATTTATCTATATTTTTTACACGTGCTTTCAATAAAAAATAGATAAATTTATTTGTATTTTTTATATATATTTTCAAAAGATACAAATAAATTTATCTATATTCTTTACACATACTTTCAATAAGACAAGTAAATTTGTCTATATTCTTTATACGAGTTTTCAATAAAAGACAAATAAATTTATCTGTGTTCTTTATATATATTTTAAAAATACACAAATAAATCTATCTGTTATATGGTATTTTTATTTTAAAAGGATCTTGCGCGTTAAATTTTTTATGAGAATATACCTTACTTGTTAAAAAATCTTATACTGAATAAAAAATAATAAATGACTTATAAATTAAACTATTCATCAATTTTTTATAATAAAAAATCATTCTATTTTTTCAAAAATTTGGAAAAACTATTCGTTAAATCGATAAACCATTCGAATCAATACCGAACAAAAAAAATCGACCAGATTTGACTTGAAAGAAAAAAATATTTATGCACACTTTCTTTCTTAATAATATACACATGTATGCCATAAACACTTTGAATGCTATGCATAAATATTAGTACTAGTGATGTACTAGGTAAATAAATGTCTGCATTTAGTATATTTATTATTTTTTTATGTTTTAAAAATAAATAAAAATATTATTTTAAAATTGATTAATAATGAATTTATAATGTCACAGTTTGATTTCAATTGAACTAGTGACTCATTTGTCCAATTTGTTTCCAGGTCACTCACAAAAATAGTTTACAAAATATTGGGTGACTAGTTATGATTCGTGCTTAAAGGTATTTCTATCACAATTAGAATAGAAATAGATTGCAAGTGGCACAGTGAGGGCAGGAAAATAAAATAAAATAAAATTTGTTAGGAGAATATATTTTAGAAAGAAAATCGCTAGAAATCATTGAGAGAAAATAAAATTTAAAAATAAAATCATTTTAAGTGAGAGATAATCGCTAGGCGGGAAACTAAATACTTATTTTGATGAGAAATAATACATTTTAGAAAGAATGGTTTACCAACTATTAGATTTAGGTTTTAATAAATCTTAATCATTTATTTTGAAAATATATCATATACATTTTGAAAAAAAAAATTAAAAAAGAAAAGCTCCTTTATTATATAGATACCTAAGTGTTTAGATTAATTTAGAAATTTTATCTTAGATTACTTTGTGTTGAAAATTATTAGAGTTGAATATTTTATTTTTTTATTGATTAATCTTAAAATCTAAGATTACTATGAGAGCGTGTGGGAATTGAATTTTTAATTAGTTTGGAAATATAAATCTTAATTGAATAAGTAATTAGAAATCACTTTCTTATTCGTACTTATTCAAAAAAAAAAAAACATAAATTCTAAACTACATTTCCTTTCTCCCTTAATATTATCGTCATCCAAACATAGTCTTCTCATTAAAGCTACCAAGAATGTTGACCCTTTTTGAAATAATGGCTTATTTATGTATTATTTTATTTATTATTATTGTTTTATTAGATTATTTTTAGTGATTTTCTTGACCTTTTGATCTAACTGTTGTATTTATTCAGTTCCACTTAATAAAACGATTGAAAAAAATAACTTTTTTTTTTATCAAAATGTCAAAAATTAAAGCAGATAAAAAATAACATTAATAAATAACCCGAGTTTTATGTTGTTTTGTTTTTTCTTAGTAAATTATTTTTATATTTTGATGAAAATTTTATATTTTTTAAATTTCTCTTATGGAGACGAGTAAAAAAATTAAAAAAAAATCAAAAAAATAAAAAAATCGAGAATAAGAATATCAAAATTTATCACAAACGAGGCAGTTATGAAAACGAGAACTGAAAAAATGTTTTGGTGGTCAACAGATCCAATGATTGGTCACTAATTTTTACAATTAGAGTCGATTTTGCGCAATACTGTTATTATTATGATAAATTCTGACTAGAATTATGAATATTTATCTATACTATTATAATAATAAAAAATTAATTTAGTGAAGTTTTTATAACCTTTTAAATTATCAAAACTACCTTCAAAATAATTTAATATTTTTATTATCAGTGTTCTTTTTTAAAACCATTGTAAAAGTTAAGTACTGATAAATAAATGATATAATTGTTGTGATTAGAAATTATTCTTTTGTTATTACGACACAATTTGTGGTCAAGTTAGGAATATTTATAAATTTATTTATAAATTTAATTTTAATTATGATAGTTTTAAATGCAAATTATATTTTACGAATCACACGTGTTATTTTTACATGACTATTAGGCCCCGAAGCGTAATTAATTTAAAAGTTAGTTTTTTTTTGTATTTTTAATTAAAAAGTTAAATTAGATTTAAAGTTAATTATTTGATAACTTAGTCTTTAAGCTAATTTTTTTGAAATTGTTTGTTTAGGTAAAAAGCTAACTTTTTTCGCTTTTTATTTAAAGTGGACAATTTTACACTTTTATATATTTAAAATTGATAATTATATGTAATTGGTGGTAGTAGTAGTAAATAAGTTATGAATAAAAAATATTATTGTATTTTAAAATTGATAAAAAATTAAAGTAATTATTCTGAGAGTTTTTGTTTTGATTTTTTACTTTTTTACTAAACAGACAATCTTAGCCTGTGTTTGGACTAGTTTTTTGTAGAGATTTTTTGATTTTTTGGCTTTTTATGTCAAATTACGGCTTTTTTGTATCAAATTATGGCTTTTTGTGAGAGAAAAAGTGAAAAAAACTTGACTTTTTTTATGAAAATCCAAACGCAGTGACTTTTTTTAGTGAAAAAAGCTAAAAAGTCTGGCTTAAAACCAGGCCAAACACAGGCTTAAGTTTTCAGCGTTTTTTGTCAAAAAAAATAAAAAAAAC
Source organism: Heliamphora pulchella (assembly GCA_032270985.1). Classification (NCBI taxonomy): domain Eukaryota; kingdom Viridiplantae; phylum Streptophyta; class Magnoliopsida; order Ericales; family Sarraceniaceae; genus Heliamphora; species Heliamphora pulchella. The sequence goes on from JAULJZ010083721.1 coordinate 10,043, forward strand.
AAATCAAATTTCCAATTAGGACATTAGTAAATAATTTGACTTTTAAAAAAGGTTAGTTTTTAAGCCACTCACATCCTCTTAAAATATCTAACATAGTTCATCTTGCTAATGCCATACACTTTTTAAATAATGGCATAAACTAGCAAGAATGTTTAGAAAATGTCTCAGTTTGGAATAATGTTTTATTTATTTATTTATAATATTTATTTCTAGTGATTTTTTTTAATTTATCACTCCTTTTTACTTTTAGAGATAAATTGAAAAAATAAAAATTTTGACCCCAAGAAGAAAAAAGGTCAAAAAAATATAAATAAACCAAAATAAGTTAATAAGCTAAATTTATGTGCATTATTTTTTTTTTAATGCCTTTTTGGTCAAAATATTTTATGTTCTATTTTCTCATCAAGTAGAACCAGAAAATTAAATAACTGTGATCTAAAAATGAAAAAAGCTCAAAAAATAAAATTAGGCTTGGTTTGGCCTAAAAAACTCTTGGCTTTTTTTTTCAACTTTTTCTATGCTTCCCTTTTTACATTTCTAGTTTAATTATCTTACTTTTTAAATTTTTTGTAAGGAGATAAATTAAAAAAGTATATTCATTTGAGTTAAAAGCTAAGAAAAATCTTATTGGAACTTTCTTCTGTTTTTTTTTTTGGTTAAACTCTTTTTCTTTTCTAATTTTCCATGAAGTGTAAGCATTTATTAGAAAAAGTTAACCCGGGTTTTACGAATTTTGCTATTTTCAAGTTATAATGTCCTAATTTCGTAACCATCAAAACCCACTATTCACTTGCAAAAATCCCAAAAAGAGGAATATTGTAACAAAACTAAACTATGAGAAACCTTATGTACACTTATGTACATGAGAACATATAGTATATATGTTAACAAAACTAAACTATGATTTAATGAAAAAAGGTATACTAAAATAAGGTTAAAAACCCTGGGCAACCACCCCGTAAAAAAATAAACATTTTAACTAAAAGTGAAAAATTGCCAAATAAGCCAGATTGTTCGATCGGTCAAAAGACCGCTCGAGCAGACTCTTTCCAATTGCATCATTTTTTACCTGTAACAGAGAAACCGAGAGACACTGATGACCGCTCGAGCAATCTATCGAGCGGTCCAACTCTGGATAGTTTTCTTAATTTTGTTTTAAAAAACTTGACTTTCCACATTAAATCACTTAAAAAGATAAATTTTTCATGCTACCCATTTCATAAGTATAAGATCAAACGAGTAGAGAAAACATCTCCAAACATTCTTAAACCCTAAGGAACCATCATCCGTTTATCATACAACCCTTGAAACAGTTACAACGTTCTTCCATGCATGCAAAACATCAGTTTATGGGCTCATGGCCTTACAACAAGATTTACACCGACCCATTTGCAATCACTACGAAGTACTTAAAAGAAGGAAAAATTATACGAGCACCCCTTATACTATGACCGTGTATCACTTTACCCTCCTGAACTAAAGAAGCGTACAAAACGATCACTTAACTATTTAATGGTATCACTTTAGCCCACTCCGTTAACATTCTGTCTTCTAAGTTAACGGAAAATAGGATGTCAGAGTTGCAGTCATTCAAACAGAAAGTGTTAGAGTGATACTATTAAATAATTAAGGAGGTCTATTTGATACACTTATTTGGTTCAGGGGGTCTATTTATACCCTTTTTTAACGGAATACTAACATAATGGGTTAAAGTGATACCAATCAATAGTTAAGAGATCGTTTTGTACGCATCTTTAGTTTAGAAAAGTAAAGTGATACACCGTCTTAATATAAGGGGTGTTCGTGTAATTCTCTCTTAAAAGAATAACATTTAAATCATTAAACTCTCAAACGATGATACAATGGCATACAATTCTCTTAAGTACTTCAAACAAAACAAGGAATCCTGCGACAACATCCCTTAATTCATAGCCATTTTTCCGCTATCACCTGAAATATTATTAAATAATCTACTATATTTTTTGACTCACTTCATTGACCCAAACGAAAAATATATATTTTTTAAATATAAAAATAATCAAAAAGATAAAAACAAGCTAAAATAAGTTACTATTCATTGAACCAAATCATATGTTGCTTATTTTCATTTGTAGTGAAATATGTAAAATTTTAAATAAAATTTTCTACTTTATCAATTTCTCTCATAAAGAATATTCTTAAAAATAAAATATTCTAATTAAAAGATTAAAAGGGTTTAAAAAGATAAGAAAACTTCTCACAATTTATCCCAAACAAGACATTATTTTTTATTAATTGAATAAAAAAATTATATTTATTTTTATCAAGCAATTATGTGATATAGCTTCATCAAAATTTATTATAAATCTTATTACTTATTTATTATAATATTACAAAAAAAAACTTAATAATTTATTATAAATTTTCTAAATTAAAAAAAAACGTGGAAAAAGCAAAGGAAGACTCTACTCGTAGTAGTGGTGGGTGCGGGCATGTGCGCTCTCCTTTCTGAAGTGACCTGTCGTTTTCGGGTCAATCGAGTCATAA
>JAULJZ010083732.1:0-12567 GCA_032270985.1 Heliamphora pulchella
AAATTATATTTGAATCTTGGTATTATTTTTATTTATTAATAAAAACTATTTTTTCATTTTAATGAGAATTTTTATGAGTAATGTATGCATTTTATTATTTATTTAATGTTGTGCATGGGTGTCTTTTATTTTACATAGTATTTAATCTAGTGTGTAGAGTTCGACTTACACACAGAAGATCAAATTAAAAGTTGTTGTGGAATATAAGTTTTGGTTCACAATTTAGATGGAATTGGACAAACCATCGGTACGACTGTAGTATAGAGTTTTAGTATACCTGTCTTGGTTACAGGAAACAGATAATAGCGTTGTTTATTGTTTTGACTCGTTGTGCTAGTATAATTTGCGTGCACTGAACAGAACGACGTTACAGTAATTAATTTTATACTGATTATATAAATTAATTTACACCCCATAGTTATTATAAGTGTTTATGCTCTTAATCCCAAAATAATTATTATTTGCGTATATTTAATATTCGTTATTCTGATTCATTGGAGGGTGCAATCTTATATGGTTCATTAATCCCGATGAGTAGGGTGTAAAAGCAGCCCGGGGCTCGCGAGCGACCCGAGGCCCGCCAAGGGCCCGTTACTGTGCGAGCCCGTACTGTACATATTCGGGCCTGGGCCCACCCCAAAAGCCCGGCCTAAGCCCGGCCAACGGCTAGTTTTATTTTTATTTTTAAATTTACATATTTTTTTTATAAATAAAAAAAATATACATATCGAATTACCGAGATATCTTGACATGGGCATATAATGATCTAGTTTTATGGTAAAGTTTAAACTTTAAACTTTAGTAGTTTAAACTTTATAGAGGTTTAATCCTATTTTTTTAAACACTAGTAAATAACTTGTGCCTAAAGACACTTTCTAACATAAAATTAATTAAATTTATTTAATTTTAATTTAACTCTAATTTTAAACAAATCAAATTATTTATTTTTCAAAAAAAAAATCTATACACTAATCAAATTATTTCTCACAACATTATTGATATTTGTTCCAATCGGTAACGAGTCGGTCTCCCAAGTTCAGCAGAAAAAAGCTTTTAACCTTCTAATATGAAGCAAATAAAGAGAGTCCAACAAGAGGGGAGGCGTGAGAAGCTTTCAAGGCCTTTAATTGAAGAAAAAAAAATGTGAATCATCCAATTAAAAGATACATTGTTGAACTTATAGTTATAATAATATAAACTATAAACTTATCAATTAATAATAAATTTATAGTAAATAAATAAACAAATAAATTATAAACTAATAAATAAACGAATAAGTTTATAGTATATAGTTTAATAACTAATAAAATAATAAAGTTATATTTATATAATATAATCAAGTAGTAATTAGTTTATAATTTAACTTAAAAACTTATTATAATAAGTTTATTACATTAGTTTATAATATATAAACTAATAAATCATTAATTATAAACTTATACAATATAATAAACTTTAAGTTTATAATTTTTAATTTAACTTAATATATTGAACTACCATTATATTATAAATTTAAATACAAATTAAACCAAAAAAATAAAAAATTCAAGGCCCGATCAAATTCTACCCAGAGGACCGGGCTCGAGCCCGTAGTTCAAATCTGAGCCTTTTACCTTCAAGGTTTGGGTCGATCCCTGAACAAAAAAGTTTGGCCTGGTCTGGCTCAAAAATTTGGCGCGAGCCTGTCGGGTCCATATCGGGCTTAGCTAGTTCGGTTTACGATCGGATCGAACCGGGTTCAAATTATACACTCGCATGTACATAGTACCTTGGGAGTACCTAATAATTTTCCTACTCACCCCTGCCGACACTCCTTCACTCCCCTTTCCCGAACCTACTCTGCCACCCATCCACTCACTCACCTTGCTGTCCCGATCACTTCCTCCCACACTTTCCAACTCCTCCGCAACTCCCCTCCCCCGTCCACGGCCATCCTTCCCAACTCTTCACCCACCACCCCATTCAAAACCTAACCCTAATTCTATATATATATACACACACACACACACACACACACACACACACACACACACACACACACGCATATATACTATTGTCGGGCACATGCTAAACAGTCATTGTTCATGCTCAATGAGCTTCAATCAAATTAAATTGTAAAGGGTCACTGATAGGAAAAAAATTTAATAATTATAATTGCATTTTATAAATATCCATCAATGATTACTATTAATATCTTACCTGATATCGATCATATCATTCATATTAATAATTGAGATTAAGAGAGAAATGAATAATTTATTAATCTACCAAATAATTATAAAGCCTCATTTTTAATCTAATTATACTTCATGTTGTATTTGTTAAGGAGCACGGTAGATGTCTTTCATCATTATCATCAATTGTCACCATTATAATGGTTTTTTTCTTTTGGTCAGAGCTTTTTTTAAAAAAATGGTTGCTCCATCTATATGGGTTAATATCATCAATATTTTTCATCCTTATTAACGTTTGTCTTCATTATTATTGGTCGAAAAAAATATTTATAAATTAAGATTAATGTGTCCTCTGTTATCATAATTGGTTGCCTTACCATTTGGGGGTTGATATTGTGCACCCTCTTCATAATTCTAAAATAAAATATTAATTGAGATATATGAATAGGGTAGAAAATAAATTCTCAGCGTCAGGATTAAAATTTACAACAAATTAAAACTTATCCTCAAAATTTATTTTGTAAACAAAAATGATAACAGAACATTATTACGAATAAAATGTCAAATTCAGTTACTAAATTTGTATTTCTAATAATCAAATTCATAATAATTGGTAGTGATGAATTTGCAAGGAAGTGCCAAATTCAAACCCTAAGTAAGAAGAGAAAATAAACTACTTAATTGTTATCTTTAAGCATAGTAATAAATTTCCATTAAAGAACTAATTAATTTTTTTTATTTATTTGTTTATTTTATTTTATTTATTTACATCTTTTAGTGAACTTTTTTAATCATTGTCTTAAACTATTATATACTTTTTTGATTACGTTTTGGGACGACTAAAAAAATGAATGCAAATCAAAATATTAAAAAAAACAAAAAAGACAAAAGATAAGTTTAAATAATTTAATAAATTAAATTTTATGTTATTTATTTTTGTTTTTAGTGAATTTTTATAGTTTTTAACTAAAAATTCTTACCTTTTGAGCTGCTCTCATCAAAATGATATAAAAAAAGTTTTAAAAAACAAAATAAATGAAAAAGAAAAAAAAAACTAACATTTAACACACAAGGGGGCAGAAAACAGTAGGAGTTAACGATGGATAACAAATGAGTCAAGGTTTGTAGTGCATAAATGGGGGCTCGTGGAACTGACAGCGCCGAGAAAATTTTGGACGGAAAATATTATTTTGTTTTTATATATAGTAAGAATAAAATTTTGAAGAGTTAGCAGTTCAATGGTCTTAGCCTTATATTTTTTTTATTCGATCAGCGATTTGAGTCCTCCCAACTCCATTTCTTTTTTTCCCCGCTGTCCCTGTACTCTCATCAAAAAAGAGATGCTACCTATATTATCATATTTATTGACTTGCATTATCTTTTCTTCACTTTATAATTATTTATTAGGTTTATGGAACTTGATTATAATTTTTGAAAGTTTGACCTATAACTTGGTCCTTTTTAGAGGTATTACATTTTTAAATAACTTTTAATAAGACTTAGTCTATGGAGCGAAAGATCGGACTAATAGACTCAAGCCGAAGCGCTCTCAGACCCGTTTTGGCTTGAAGCCTATTTTTTGAATATTTATATTTATTATTATTTTTTAAAGATTTTAAACCTTTAATTATATTATCTTCTCTCATAATGAACTCACTGCAACTCTATTGTCGTAGCCCCTAATTAATTTGACTGAATTTCGTAAATTGTATATTTTTTTATGTTTATAATTATTCTTTAAAAATTGTTGTTTTTCAACTATGTCATAACACATGACATAAGGTCTTAAAAAATATTGCAAGATATACAGGTATTTATAGCAACATTGTGTTGAGATAGATAAAGTAAGTTTGTCTCAGGTTAAAGTCAGACTCATATATGCTAAGAAGAATATTAGTATTTTTATTTACTTTTAAAATATTAATTTCTCATGCTTGCGCTAAATTCGGATATTAAATAAATAAATAAATACTAAAAAGTGAGAGATGTTATTTAACATAACAGTTTTCTGAAAACAGGGCCAAGCATTTACTACCACCACAAGTTGGATTATCTATATTATGGGATGCTTGGCAAAATTATTGTTAGTATATATTTTAATTTTTTATTATTAATTTTAATTATAAATTATAATTTTTTTTAAATACCTATAGTTTTCTGCTATAATTTTGTTTACACCAATTTTTTTTTACTTTATTTTTTACTCTCTTTCTTCTCTCTCAATAAGGCCACATTGATAACTAGCTTAAAAGTTAGTTTTTTTTTTATTTGTATTTTAGTCAAAAAAACTAAATTGAGTTTAAAGTAAGTTATTTGGTAGCTTAGCTTTTAAACTAACTTTTTTAAAGTTTGTTATTTGGATATTAAACTAATTTTTTTGCTTTTTGTTTAAAGTTGATAATTTTACTATTTTTTATATTTAATATTAATAATTATATGTAATTGGTAGTAGTAAATAAATTATAAATAAGAATATTATTGAATTTTAAAAATTGTAAGAGTTTGATTTGAAAATTCTAGAAAGTGTTTTGATTTGATTTTTTTGACTTTTTAATTTTTTAATTTTTTACCAAACGGATAAGATTGACTTTTTTACATTTTTAGCCAAAAAGCCATAAAAGCCAAGTTACCAATATTTTTCTCTTTTTTCGTTTTAAGCCCAACTTTACTTCTGTTTATTTCCAGTAACTTTTTTTTATATCTCATCAAAAATATTTTTAAATATATGTGCATGCCAATAAATATAATTAGCTTTGCACATTTTTCTTGTTTATATATATCTTTTTCGTTACTTTTAGTTTATCTTAAAAATGAGCCAAATAAAAATATTTAAAATATCTTAATTTCTTAACATATAATTTAAAAGATTGATTATTTAAAAATATATATATTTAACATATATGTGATTCTTGGTTATGAGTTTTTATAATTAGATTTATGAATATTTGTGGTTACTAATTTATAAATATGTATAGTTTTTAAAGTACGAATCATTTGTGTTTTAGTTATGATTATGTGTGATGAAATTTATGAGGTATATATGGCATATACTCTAAAAATATGGTGTACATAATTTTTTTAGAACATATATTTTCCTTTTTTTGATACCACAATTAATTTAGTATAAGGTTATATAATGTTTATTGTATAAGGTTGATGTGATCATATTTTTTGTTATTGTCATGTTATGTATTGTATAAGTCACGTTGACACAAATTAACTAGTATAACAAAATCAGTTTAATATATGTATAAAGATAGATATTTTGGCTTATATTATATTTTATACAATTCAATACAATGGTCATGTTTCGGCTAAATCTCGTAATTTTTTATTTTTTATTTGTCATTTTTTAACTTTTTATCTTTTAATTAAAATATTTTATTTTTCTAAATCGTCTCAATGAGAAAAACCAAAAATTAAAGTAAGAAATTTTGTTAGAGAGATGAAAAAAATTTACTAAAGAAAAAAATAAATAATATAAAATTTAATTAACTTTGATTTATTTTTGTTTTTAATAAAAAATATATATTTTAATATTAACTCGTCTGAGACAAATAAATAGGCAATTATATCACACGGAGCAAATCGAAGATTTGAAACAGTGACACTTCATTGAACGTCAAAAGTTGATTCTTATTTTCTAAGTAAAGTTGGGAGAAAAAAAAAAAAAGGAAAAATCACAGCTTGAGTTAAAAGAAGAGAGAGAGAGAGAGAGAGAGAGAGAGAGAGACTATTCTAATTTTTTAATTTAACTTTTTAGAAATTTAGTTTTTTTTTTAAAAGATAAAAAAATTAAATTATTTGTGATAATTTATTTAGGATAGTTTATTTTATTTTTTGTTAAAATATCTAACCTATGGTTAATTTTTGTTCTTAAGTTGTACTGGCCATGTTTAATTGTTTATTTGATATTATTTATTTTTGTTTTTAGTAATTTTTTTATTATTTAGTTCAATTATTATATTTTTTGATTCTTTTTGTCGAGACGAGCCGAAAAAGAAATTATCAAAATATAAAAAAATTTAAAAATAACAAAAATAAGCTAAAATAAACTAATTAGCCAAATTTTAGTTGCTTATTTTTGTCTTTTAGTTAACTTTTTTAATTTTTTGATTAAATTTTTTTATTTTTTGAGTTCATCTTATCGAGACAATTTGAAAAAATAAAAAACTTTAGTCAAATATTTAAAAAGTTCAAAAAAAATAAAAATAAATAAAATTCTTGACATTTATGTCAAACAGGAATGTTTGAAATAATTTTATGAGATAGAGCTAGTTTTTTAATTAATGGGGTATTATAATCATTTTATTAAATAAAATTATAGTGTTTGCAATATTTATAAATTTTTTAAAATAAAAAAATAAAATTAATAAAACTTTTTAAAACTGTCTTTATTTTCAAATAGGTCCAACAGGCCTAAACCTATGTCATGAATCTCATCGTACATCGACAAATCCGTCGTAGATCTCTAGCTAACTTTGTTGATTTTTTTTCGGGGCTATTTAGAATTATTAAAATTAATAATTTATAAATTATAGTTTATAATAAAAAATATAATAATTTGTTAAAAATTAGGTATTATTCGTGCTTAAAGGTACTACAACTATTTTTTTTTGAAATTACTCGTAAATTTTAATAATTTTTCTAAAATTTCATATTACTGTTAATAATTCATACTAAAAAACACTAAATCGAGAAAAAATAGTTAAAATTTGTAGTAAAAGTTATGTGTATTTGAAAAAAATTATAATTTATAATTAAAATTAGTAGTAGAAAGTTGAAATCTAGGCCAAGAAGCTAGACTAAACACCCACTTAGCAACTTTAACTTTTTGACTTTTTAGTTAAAAATATAAAAAAATAATATAGTTTGTTTGATAAAAAAATAAAAAGTTAAAAAAATAAAAAAGTCTAATCAAAACACTAACTCTTAAAATATTTTATTCAAATTTTAATTATTTTTAAAATACAATAACAAATCTCATTTACAACTTATTCACTATCACTCTCAACTATATATAATTGTTAATATCAAATATATAGAAGAACAAAATTATTTAATTTGAACAAAAAGTAAAAAAATTAACTTTTTATCCAAACAACTAACTTCAAAAAGCTTAAAAATTAAATTATCAAATAACTCATTTTAAATTAAAATTAATTTTTTAATTAAAAATACAAAAAAAATATAAAAACTAACTTTTAAATTAGTTACGAGTTAATGCCCTAAAAGGCCTTACTAACGTGATAGGTGGAATAATAAATTTTATTTTTTATTAGTTTAATTATAAATTTTCATTAAAATTATAAGTAATAAAGTTACTACTCTCTAAGCTAAAGTTCTCTCTTTTAACGATCTAAACTTTGTTGTTAATAATAAATCTTCCATTCAAGTATTACTGTTCACTAGATCAGTAAAAGATATTTGACGTATTTGATCAATTTATTAAAAAAAATCAAGCCACAGGTAATAGTGTGTTTGGATATAAATAATAAAATTATTTTTTAATTTAACAGTTTAAATTTTTAGATGAATTAGTTATTAGCAATTTAATAAGCTCTATTATCAAATATATAATAAGTTTTATTGTTTGAAGTAATAAAATAATTATGAGTATTGTTTAAAAAAATTCCCATCAGTAAAATAGCATTCGTCGGTGGTGGTGTTTGCCATAGCAAGTAAAAAAATAGTTTTTCTTTTTTTGCCTTTTTTATTTTTAAAATTTTAATATAAAAAAATTATTTTTGTACAATCGAAGTTCCAAAAAGTTTATTGAATACGAAAAAAGCTCATTTTTATTAAAAACAACTATTTTGTCTTTCTAAAACCTATATATTTTTTAGGTAAAATTCTTTTACTTTTTCAGTTTTTTTTCGGAGGAAAGAAATTCAAAAAGTATAAAAAAATTTAAACTAAAATTATAAAAATAAATTATTGAAAATATATATATATATATATAAACAGATATATGTCAAAATTTATGAGAAACACCACCATTGTTCATCTGTGTACAGAACTCTCCTCTTGCCTTGTCATTCAATCAAATCTCTCCCCCACCCCTCCATCATCTTTCCGAAGAGAAAATGCAACAAATCATCAATCTAAGATCTCCAGAACTCCCTGATTGTTTCTACGATCCAAACCAACCCACCTTAATTACCCCAAACACCCCAACCCCGAACCATTCACTATTCCTCTCCAACCTCGACGATCAAAAGTTTCTCAGATTCTCCATTAAATATCTCTACCTTTTCAAGAAATCTGTGAGCTCGGATCGCTTGAAATTCTCGCTTTCTAAACTGCTTGTGGATTACTACCCATTAGCCGGGAGGTTGAGGACGAGCAAAGAAGATGATCAGAAGCTCGAGGTTGATTGCAATGCCGAGGGAGCTGTGTTCGCCGAAGCTTTCATGGAGATCACTGCTGACGAGTTTCTTGAACTTTCTCGGCTGCCAAACAGATCGTGGAGGAAGCTGTTGTATAGGGTTGAAGCTCGTTGTTTCTTGGACCTTCCTCCGCTTGTCGTTCAGGTCACTTTTCATTCATCCGCAATTTTTTTCTTTTTGTTTTTCGTAATTGTGAGAAGATAAAATATATTTGTCCTCTTTATTATAACAAAGAATCCGACGAAATTGAGGATGGCTGGCTTCTGTGTCGGCGTATTTGCAAAATAAATCTTTTGGTTAGTGACTAACGAGAGACCTTCGACACCCAAATTAGACGGACTTTAAGAAAAAATATTTAGAAGAGAAAGTGATAATCATATATCTTTTCTATGAATGGGGCATAATCTCGTATCTTTTTTATGAATGGGAGCTATTATATATATATATATAGATAGAGTGAGAGAGGGTTGGTCACTCCTGACCCATAGTTAGGGAGTATTTAGTTAGACTTAACTCTTTAATCAATTTTTTATCACTGCATCAATATTTAATTGTAATTTTACTAATATCTATGAGACAAATATATATAACTGTCTCTGGCCGCATTCAATTTTAAATAATTAATAGCACTTGTGCGATTTTGAATATGAGATTTTAAAGAAAATAAACTCCCATCTATTGTTTATAACAGTGGTATTTGGCATTATTACTTATGGTAATATTTAGGTTTTTTTTTCCTAATTTTGAGTAGTTTTTTTTAAATATTCACAGTTTTTATTATAAATTATAATTAATTTTTTTTATAAATAATTAGTTTTAGCTATAAAATTATAATTTTGTTAAATACTCATAATTTTTATTATAAATTATAATTATTATTTTTTAATTATAATTTATAAATAATTAGTTCCAATAATGACAAATACTACATATATCTATATGCCACCAGTCGCTTTTTCTCATTAAAATGAAAGTTATGATTTAATAGTTGTGCTTACGATATGATTACTTTTTAAAATTTTGTAAATAATTTTTTGAAATAATAATATTAATATTACGGACACGGCCTAAAATTGTAGCTTTTACTAGATTTTGCATAAAAGTTTTAAAAAAACTATCATAAGATTTATACATCAAGACTTGTGATTTATTCAATGATTAATTATGCGATTATTTAAATAATGTATCTAACAATAGTCTATGCTTTTATGCTAGTGTTATTATGACAAAAGTGAAGCAGACTCCCACGACCACGAGAGATTTGGTGCTCCATTATTAGCGTATGAGTTCACCAACTAATTAGGGTTATTTGTGACATTGCTTATTTGTGATAATTATTTATTTATTTATTTATTTATTTATTTTTATTTTTAATTAATCTTTTATTATTTAGACTAGTTATAATAATTTTCGACTATTCTAATCAAAATGAATTAAAAAAATTAATTTTTTTATTAAAATATAAAAAATAGAAAAAAACAAAATAAGTCAAAACTTATGTTGTTAGTTTTTGTTTCTAGTGAGTTTTTTCAGTTTTTGGTCAAGATTTTGTAATTTTTTTGATCATTTCATAGAGACTATATGGAAAAATTTTAAAAATTTAGTCAAAATATGAAAAAAAAAATCATAGAAAAAAATAAAAAATAAATAAATTTTTGCCAAACGGGGACAATATATTTATGTGGTACATCTATTAAACAAGAAAGTTTCATATGAGTTACTTTTTGTCTCCTACCGTCTCACTTACTCATTAAAAATAAACTATTATTATTTTATATAAATTATTTTTTATTATATAATTTAATAAGAACATTACAAAAATAATGATACATAATTCTCTAATTCTACTGAATAATTACTCGTGGTTGAAAGGATAAATTTTGCTCTCAATGGCTTTGCGATGTTACCAAGACACCGTGCCATGTACTCTAAGAGAGGTACCTGCTGTGATCTATTCACAGCAGCAGGTGGTACTACGAGTGTCTTCTTTGAAATTTTGAAATTTTAAAATTTAATTAAAATTATTTATTATGTTAAAATCGTCAAGTGAGTAATTTTTATAAACAATTAAGTTAATTAAATATCATTATCATGCGATCAGAGAGTAAGTTTATTTTGAAAAAATTAATTAGCATATAATATTTTGAGAATAAATTATCAAATAAATGTATTCGAATCATGTGATTAACAATGTTCAATTAACCTAATATTTTACAAAAATTACCTAATCAATAATTTAAAATTCTAATTAAAGTTTAAGATCCCGAATAAAATACCTTTAACTGAATTCCAAACTGCTACGCACTCCTCACTCAATTTTATTTATTTTTATTTTTATTTTTATTTTTTACTTTTTACGAACATGTAGGACCAGTTGACAATATACATGGTACTCATAGTTTTGATTGAAGGGTCCATGTTATCAAAAGATGAACTTTTGTATGAAACTTTTTTTTGGGTACGAATCCTATTCATACTAACAAGATTATTATTTGTATTTCAACTACTTAATTTAATGTAATTTACTATATGGTTAAATAAAATTATGAATAGTATTACGGAATGTTCTGAAACTCTTCAATAATTATCACTCATAAAGATAATTTTCTCCCCCCTAACGAGCTCTAGGTAGGGTGTGAAATTTTGGGTTGAAATGAATTGGGTTAAATCTTTTTTTTTATTTTTTATTTTTTAACTCAACTCATTCTTGATGCATGGAGGTTTTTATAACTCATTGTCAATTTGTTCATTTTAAAAGCAAATTTTTTTTTTTTTTGAAGAAGAAGAAGAAGAAGAAGAAAAGAATATATTTATTGATCATTTAAATTAGGCATGGTGTCTTTAATTACACAAAAATGGAACAACCCACTCTGGGTATTCATACATTCTTTTGAGTAGATCTTAAGGCAAATTTGGCAAAGTCACAAGCCACTTTATTTTCAGATCTATTCACATGGGCATGCGTCACAATAGGGATCTCAGCCAGTAAACCTTTGCATTCCAAGATTATATTACCAGTTAGTAAGCCTTTGCATTCCCATAATATATTACCCAAAGCTGAATGATCATTTTCTTTCCTATTTATAGCATTGACTATATTAGTAGCATCGCATTCTTCCACACAGCTTGTTAGCGATAGTTCCGTTACTAAGATCAGTCCATGTAGGAGAGCTAAAGCTTCAGTAGCATCTAGTGTGCTCCAACCGGGTAGCCTTTCGGTACAAGCAGCCACAAACCTCCCTCTCCAATCTCATATGATAACTTCTAAGCCTGCTTCCCTTTTCTCGGTGTCATAAGCACCATCCACATTTATCTTATGTGATCTAGGAGGAGGTGGGAACCAAACCATTGGATGCTTCCTGGTTAAAACAGAAATGTTCTTGGGATGTATAGCATTAATTTGTTGTGTGGTATTGTGACAAGAAGTTTAGAGCTCAGGCTACTGTTAGCCAAGGCTACACTGTTTTACCGGAAAAGGTGAGAAAGTTTCAGTCATTCCAAATTGTCCAGACTAGGACCACGAAATAACAACATTCAGTAATGATTTGTGAAAATAGAATTTATCGGACCGACTAAGAGAAACTGCCCACTCGAAAGTCTGAGAGACGACTCAATACCGTCTCCTTTCACACTTTCGTAGCTTTTTCACAGCTCATGAGAGCATGTTCAATAGTTTCATTCGCCTTCCCACATCGTTGACACGTTATTTGGATTATGATTTGTTTGCTCGGCATATGAAAATTTTGACTTCTGATGGAATTTGGAGATTCCATAACTTGGTCCACCAACTGGTTATAGGTCCAAAACTTGTGCTAGCCCTAGTATTCTTTTCCAATTTCTCTTTCTTCATATCCTTTGCCACCCAATAGCCTGACTTGACTAAAAAATAATACCATCTGCATTCTACAGTATGATATCATATCAACTTATCGTCCACATCCCTACTGCATAGAGGCAGTGCCAAAATCATCTCAGTATCTTTATTGAGAAAATTTCCCCTTAAG
>JAULJZ010083743.1:0-12566 GCA_032270985.1 Heliamphora pulchella
TTTTACTTATTTTTGTATTTAGTAATTTTTTATTTTTAATTAAAAATTTTTAAATAAAATTTTGTAATTAAAAAAAACAAAAAACAAAGAAAACATGGGGTGTAAGTGTGAAAACAAAGAAATCAATTGGTGTAAGTGTGAAAATATTATTTTTCCGTCCAAAAGTTAACGAAAAATTAACTTTTGGATCAAAGTGTTACAAAAATTAAAAAATAAAAGAGTGCAGTGATATTTCAGAGAATAGAGGGGGTGACAGTGATATAACCCTTAAATAGAGGAGGTGTAAGTGTAATATATCCTTTAAAAATTTAACTTAAGTTCATATTCACAATTTTGGTTTTTCGATTTTATGGTTAAAAATATTAAAAAGTGAAAGGTCGCCAAAAGGTTAAAAAAATTAAAAATTAAATTAAAATATAAAATTTTAAAATATTTATTTTAAATTTTTATCATTTTTAAAATATATAATACTATTTTTCATTCATAACTTATTTACTATTACTGTCAACTATGTATAATTATTAATATCAAATATATAAAAACGTAAAACTATCTATTTTGAAAAAAAAAAATAAAAAAATTAATTTTTTATCTAAACAACCAACTCAAAAAAAATTAGTTTAAAAGTTAAGTTACCAAATAATTTAATTTAAATTTAATTTAATTTTTTAATTAAAAACATAAAAAAATTTAAAAAATAACTTTTAAACTAATTGTTAATCAAAGACTTAGAGGATACTTTTTTTTTTTACTTTAAGCTCATTTGATTTGTGGTTTAAAATTAGATCTTAACATTTTAAAAAATAGAAAAATTAATGTTCAAAACACAAAATTTGTGTCTGTGCTGACAGCATAAATTCATGTTTTAACCAAACAATTCTTTTGCACATTTAGTTTAAAATCAAGAAAAGTAAGAAAATGGTTTAAAGATGAATTTTTCTGAAAAAAAATTATCCTTTTCTTAGAATAAGATATTTTTAATTGTGGTTTTTTAAAAAATATTTCCAAGTTCAAGAACATCATCACTCATCATGGTTACTCGTTTACTTAGTTTATGTTTTCTATTTTTTGTTTTTATTTTTAAATTTTTTGTAAACTGTAAATGAAAATATGTTTGGTAATTATTTTTATTTTCAAAAAATTATAAACAGTTTTTAAAATTTACAAAATTTTAAAAAATAAAAAAAATATGTTCACTTATTTTGTAAACAAATTTTGATTGAATTCATCCGTAACCTCCAACTACCACTTTTCAAACATTTATATTACCAAACATGTTTTTATTTTTATTTTTTTATAAACATAAACAAAAATATTTTTTTTATTTTTCATAAATAAAAAATAAAAAACTATAAACATTATTGTTTCTCGTGCTCAGGTAACCATTGCAAGTATCCATTGTCTTGCTTCCTTGTTTTTCCAAAACTCCCCAATTTTATGGGCCCTTTTTGAAAAAATATATATTTTGTAATTTGTGAAAGAATAAACTGAATATAATTTTAAAAAAATTATAAATTCACAAATTTTTTGTCTTAATACACTCACATGTACAAGTTTTTATACATTTATATAACAATATATAACAATTTAATGCGACATTTATATAAGTGTTAAAAATTCAAGGCTTGAAATGAAATGTTTTGGCCTTTTCTCTCTCTCTCTCTCTCTCTCATGTTCTTCTATGTAAAAAAAATTATTAATATTACTTTAATTTTACTAATTCAGCAAAAAATAATTTAAAATTTATTTTTATTATCCTTTTGTTTATCTTTTTCTTTATTTTCATAACTTAACAAACTAACATAATCATTTAATTGATTACCTTAAAATTAGCCAATTAACCAATTATTGAATTATTAATATTATTTTGTTTTACTAATAAATTATTAAAATTAAATAACTGAATGCTTTTAGACATAAGTCATAACTAGTCTTATATACGTGCTCGATGTATTTAGTAATGTACTAACAAAAAATACTTTGCATTTAGAATCTCTTTTTAAAAACCAGGTTGGGTCTTTTAACAAATAGAGTATACTAAAAGGGCACTAACTAATTTTATTAAGAATGCTTTTGGAAAATATGTAATTTGAGAGGAACTCTAACAAAATCTATTATGGGTATATCTAAAAATATTTTTATCATTTATAAATAAAAGTGAGAATATCAAGACTTGAAGGGGACGTGCACTCCCTCTGGTCCTTTTTTAGATCGATCCGCCCCTACGAGCTATAAATGCAAAACCCATAGAATGATTTGATTCACATCCTCCAAGCATTAGCCGAAAATCATCTCGGAAAGCTTCAAGTTTTGGGTTACATTCGAAATGTAACTGTATAATTAAACAACAATGTCATATACACTGCGTGAATTACTGCATTTCTCAGGTCTTAGCTTAAGAGTAAGCTTTGCACGAAAATAAAAATTATATATCATAAAATATCGTTAAGACCTGAAAAATGCAGTAATTCATAGTCAAGTAGTTCATGCAGTGTACATAACATTATTGAAATTTAAAACCCATGAAACCAAGCCAATTGGTTTTCTCAATCCCAGACCATCAAGAGCAACCATGAGCATGGAAGATGGTAGGAATACCTCTTCGTTGGCTTGCATGTTGGTGAGGACAAGTAGTTTTCTGCAGAAGAACAAGGACACAGAAGGTGCAATTGGTAAATTACAAAAGAACATAAAGGGAGAAATGAAGAAGGAAATATAAGCCAAAACAATTCACACAATCACACAATAGAATGACAAGCTAATAGCTTGAGCATGCCAAACTAACTTACCTTTTCATATTATATCTTCTATTATTAGTTTGAGAAATCATTTCAAGTGCTCACTGTGGATACCAAATCAAGCAAAAGTTTCAAGATGCTTATGTAAAGACGTATGTAAGGATGAACTCTTATTGAATTCAAGACAGAATCTGCTACTGAGAGATACAAAGTCAGTAATATTCTGCCCTAACAGGCGGCTTTGTGCGCCCAAATAAAGAAAAATAAATAGATAATGATAGAGGCTGAATTGCTGCTAGAACACAACTTTTCAGCTTTGTTCCTGAACCAAAAATTTCAAGAGACTGATGTGTCTGGCTCTACATCTTCTGAAGCCGAGAAGCCATTCACTCCTTCCTCACCTTCCCATTCGCTATTTTGCACCGAAGGCTCAGTCTTTCTTCGCGAGCCTGCCCCACCTCTTCTCCGGTGTTCTGAATATTTCATTAGAGCAACAATCTAAGACCAGAAGATGGCAAAACAAGAGGATCGCAAAAACTACAAAAGGAGAGGTTAGTTTACTTTTATTGGTAATTGCAGAACGGGTCATTGCTAAGAACTCATCCCACTTGGATTTCCTAAGTTCTAGCTTCTCCTCCTCAGAGAGTTCAAAGTTGGGTTCCCTCCCACACATGAAAGCAGCCCTGCACACACACAAGACGTACTAATGAGTTTTTGAAATGTTTTTTCACATCTATCCAACACAGTGCTATATAACAGCACCTAAGCTTCAACAACAATTTTTTATTTCTTGTCAAAGGGTACCTTAAAGGTGCAGAGCACGAATAAAAATAGATGTTATTTCTATTATTTCCAATCCCCATTCTTCTTGTGTGTCAGCAAAGGCTACAGCTGTAGTAACTAGTTCAGCATTCGGTAATTTCCTTGGGTAACAGAATAAAGCGTCACGGCGAGAAGTTATCATGATATTGTGGACTTAAGTTGAGACAATAAGGAGTATATGTTTAATAACTAAAAAGCATAAGTTCTAGTTTTAAAAGTATACTAAATAATCCTTGAAATTCAGGAAAATGCAAGAATAGGTTGTAATATTCAGGACACCAGGGAATAATAAAGAACTATAGAATACACAGGAGAAATATGGGATTATTTTGTTTTGTCGAAGTATTTAGGAAGCCCCCACAAGGCCTTATATTTCTTTCCCATGAAGACGGACCTAATTTTTCATAATATACTATTGCAATCTGAATTTTGCTAGTAATGTTAGAAATCTAAAAAAGCCCAACTATTGAGAAGTTATTCCCCTCTAATTATTGAGAAGTTATTCCACAATGGATAGTTCATAGCCATGAAAAGCTCCAAGGAATAAATTACGCTGCTTCATTCCACCATGTTTCTGGTTAAGTACACAATTCTACAATAATTCCTGCCACACAGGAAGCAAGAGCACCTCAGCGAATACATCCTTGCTTTGCTAGAAAGAGAGCCGCTTCACTCCGGGTAGGTCAGCTCCTAGAAATGGATTTACACCAAACTCACTTCCAATTAAGCAAATCAATCAAAATGATTCTCATCTCCCAGCTCTAACAGAACTATTAAGCTGCTAATATGTTATTAGAAGAAAACCTGAACAAAGGCAATATAGTTGTGGCCAAGCCACCTTTCCAAACTTCCACTGCAATCAAGGAAATGCGATCAAGTACTCAGCTAGAATATCAACTCTCCAAGCTTGTAATATCAATGAGGGAAGGCCAATCTAAAAAGGCTGGCATAATAAATAGTTAAGCATCATCATATTTGACTTAAAAATTCTTATACTTGTGCACTTGTCACTCTCTCTTGAATGGAAGCAGAAGCCTTCCAAAGTTTCACCAAGTAAAAGACTACCTAAAATGGTTCGTTTTCGTTAGCAAGACAAGGCAATAAATCAAAATTGGTTATGTCATTGAAAAGGAATCCCCAAGTATGTAAGTAAAATTTTGGTGACTTCTTTTAAACTCAAATTCAGTCAATTTGATATAACATAGAATTGCAATTCACACTAAAAAAACGGTCTTACTTCTTCAATTTGCCTCATTTGGCAATGTATTACATACGAGCAAAAAGGTAGAACAGGGAGTTTGTGATGGAAATCTTGTGAAGCGTACCATTCATTGCACCTACTTGAGGTGGGGACAGAAGATTCATTTTTAATTTATTTTATTCAGGATTGATTTTAGGAATCAATTATGCAGTGAAAGTGGGAATATTTTTCATTTCAAATATTGGGATCCTTTGTGATTAGCCTATAAATACTAGGCCTATCATCATCCGAGATTATCTTTGATATCGAGATTAATATTGGTTTGCAAGATATACCATTGTTTAGTTTTCTTTTATTTTCTTTGCTTGCTTGTTTGGTTTTTTTGGCCGGCCGGCTGGCATCAGATTGCCATTCCATTTTTGGCAGACATTTGCCGCATATCTTGTTGAATTGATAGAATTTGTTTCTAATCATTTAGGTCACAATCAGCTGATTTAGGTTTTTATCCAGTACCTCAAATTTCACAATATTTTGACATCAATGGGATTTTCTTCATAAAAAATAAAAGGAAATAAAGAATAAGTACATAAAGCTCCATAGCTTTCATGCCATATACTTCATAATAGTTAATCCAAAACGAGAAAGAAACAAATGGAACAAAAAAGAATTTGCCCCAAAATTAAGCACCAAGTCATATAAAGGTAGATCATATTCAAAATGATATTTGAGACTCCAAACATAACGAACAACATTGATTTATATTACAATCGGGACCAACAGTATTGTGGGATTATATTACAGGTTAAATGAAGGGCTCTTCAAGGCTTGGGATAAGGCCAATGTGCAGGTAGTTAAGGACACCATGAGGATTGACCGACTGACCGATTATTTAGTTCAACATGAGAACTGACCGAATGACCATTTATTTAATATGAACTTTTCCATTAATTTCTATTATCGGTTGCCAAGATAAAGTTTATCAACGAAGGTAAGAAGGTCTTGGCTTTTCCAGGTTTATGTGGGTAGCAGGGCATACATAGACCAGGATTTACTCGCAAGGTGCTTCTAGCCATTAAAAAAAATTTTAACAACAAGAGGTAAGAGGAGGAAAAGTTGTGTGTTCAGAATATTGTGAAAAGTGAGGACATGAGTTGTTAAGTTGCCATATCTTTTATAGTGACTACCAAAAAAATAATAAAATATATTAATCTTTTTAATACAACAGAAGTGGACCACAAGGTGGTGAAGCATAGTCTACAGGTTACACAAATGATACTAAGTCATGGATTTTTCTGACAACTGCTGACACTGGCAAAAGATCACAATAGTTTTAATACCTGTCATATAAATGAGCAGCTTCTTCTTGAGAGCCAACGGTCCCCAAGTGAATTTGCTTCTTGTCAACTTTTATTGCTGCCTGCCATTTCATATTCTTAAAATACACACCTCTCATTAGACATGGTTCTTGGTTCTCAAAATGCTTTCTCCGGTGTCGCTTTCTGCGTTTGACTTCTGGCACTACAAAAAAGGGGAAAAGAAAAGGCATGCATCAAGTCAAAGGCAAAAGGCATTGCTGAGACAATGATACAAGCATTAAAGAACGCCCCCACTTGGAGAGCAGTCAATAGTAGGATTGGCGTAGATGATTTGAGTTCAGTAAATCTATATTAACTTAAACTGTGCAATTGGAAATAGGAACAAGAAAAACCTGGATATTGTTGATTATGCAGCTCCTTTGATGTGCTAGAGCCAGATGCATTTGATGACCAAGGCAATGCTTTTGTAATGGTTTTCTGGGAATCAATAAATACAATAGGAACAAATTTATGCTCAGAGTGGTCAATAGTATGATTGGCTAGGACAAAACACAACAATTCGTTATCTACTTTTTAGCACATAAAATAATCAATATTGTGTGCCTACTTTTATATCTCAGCGATAGAACAGGGTATATATATTTATCAGCGTGAGCAAAATATTGAAAGCATAACATGATGCTTTAGGAATCTAGAATGCAAGTTGGTTAATCAATCAATACAAAGTCCAAACAGATTAGAACATTGGATTGCTCTCAGGACATCTAGGTCAAAGCTCCTACTTATCAAATAAATGGTTCATAGCATGCCAAATCCAAAATCATCCATTCTCCCCCCATATTTTCTCAACTTGAGAATGCTATTTAAAACACTGCCCCAAAATTCCAGTACTCAATAACACAAAGTGCATTTGAACTAAACCTGCCAAGATTGAATTGCAAACAACTCATGATTTCCAAGTCTTTTTCCCCTCTATCCCACATCCAACCATATAAATAGGACATAATGATTCTCATACTTCAGATAGCAGGGGAAACTAACCGTCATTTCCTTCCCGAGCACAGAAAAAAAGAAAACATCAACTTTGTCTAAGTTTTTCCAACTACTTTCACAATGGACTGAACTTCGTGACAGGAAAAATCTTCAGTCCTTAATTACTTGTGGTGAGGAACCAGAGAAAGAGCGTTAAAGATATTTACAGTCTTTATTGTTTGCCACTGATTCTCTCCCCTACCACACTTCCAAACAAAATAAGCAAATTATGCCATCATTACATGAGATCCAACTTGATACTTTACACTCCCAATACTACCTACACATTAACTAATCATTACACTGATAAATGCTAATGCAGGTACCCATGATAAATTAAGTAAAAGCAAGCTAAACTGAATCAACAGTAATTGTCAGATCATCCGGTAATGATATTAGAGAATTGAAACTAGTATCAAAATCACGTCACACAACAAAATAGAATAATTAAAATAATATGAGATGGATACGTTTAGTGTAAGCACAACAACAACAAAAAAGATTTCATTAAGAAGGGATATATCATAAGGAACATAACATATAATTGTAGTATCCTTGGTAATGTTACATGATAATCAGATTATCGTGGTATGAGGCATATTGTATAACCTAAAATCAGTCATCTTTCTATCCAAAGATGATATGCAACACATTCTTAGAAAAAATATTTTTCTCTGAAGCATTTTCTATATATGATGTAATCAAATAAAGGCACACACTAACTACTTTCCACTTGCATTGGAATTTCATTGTGTTACAATAGTTGCACTTTTTTTCCAGAGCTTCATAGCCCATGACGTTTCAATTGGAGAATCTTATTCCTGCAGACTAGAGACAACTATAACAGCCATATTTTATGGGATCACGAACTTTACAATTTTAGGACAAAAGAAGTACCATGTTTTTCTCACTTTGCATGGAGAAGATAGAGAGAAGAATGATTGAATGAAAAATGCAAGGGTCTGTGGTTCAAAGTATACTCAGTTGCCCCAGCAGATATTATGGTGTGCATTCATAGATGAAGAGGTGCTAAGGTGGGAAAAGGGTGAACAAAAATTTGGAAATTGATATCATTTTGATTGCATAGAGAATCCTATGAATAGGATTAAAAATTCTTTTATTTCTATCTTTTATAGTTGGGTTTCAAGGGAGTGCAATCCACCACTTGAACTATTCTTGATTTTGAAAAGCTTTTTGATACACATGGTCATCTATAGGCCTTTTGTAAGTAACCTTTTTGTATCTGGGTCATGGGTGGCATTCCTTGATGCCTCCCCACACATCTGTAGTATATCCTTTACTTGCCGATAAAAAAAGAAAAATGCAAGGGTCTCACCCTTGATGATTAAAGGAAAACACAGGAAAAGCAACCACAACTGACAACACCAAGTTCAATATTTTAGAATGATGAAGAGATGAACCGAATGAAGCAGCTTAAAAGCCTTTGTCCTTTTAACACTACCTACCAATTATTCCCCAAGAAAGAGAGGCAATGCACTAATGTCTAATGCAGTAACTATATTATCAATTTGTTTAATACATAATGCCTGCATCTCAACATTTTTTGTTAGATGAAATGGTAGAGAAACCATATTTTAAAGCTCAGCTGACACTACAACAATGAAGTAAATACACTGGAAATGCCTTTTAATTTGAATATGTTTCGGTCAAGAAGTTGAACGGAAGATCATTACAATCAGTTCACATTGATCACAGCAAGCAACTTTAGTAATTAAGGCAGTACCCATTCGTCTTCTTTCAAAGTTCGAGACATAATATGAACCTACAACATTCTGCTTAATTGATGCGGCAATACGTGTACGGAATGACAATTACACAAAAGATTAATCACGAACAAAACAAGAGATAATCTCTCTCAAAATACCTATTAATAAAAAAATCATAAGCTGCTAAACCCTAAAGGCTTAACACTTATTTACAATGATGAAACCCTAAAGGCATTAGGCAATTAAGGAAGCCAAATCTCGTCAAATCCCCAATTTGCCAAAAATTACCAAAAATGGCCAATTTGAGTTAAGCCCAATTTGACTACTAGAAACTTATAGAAACGTGTCAAAACAAATGGCACTAAAGAAAATATATTCCTCTAAAAAGTTATTACTAGAATAAGAATTTCCTAAAATGGCAAAAATCAAGAATTTCATTGCCTAAATGATAAGATTTGACCAAAAACAGCCCGGGTCACAGCGAAGCGGTGAGTCTTATTTATTGGGCTGTTTCGGATCGAACATGGACCCTACCAACCCGTTTTGAAAATGTTAACCCGAATTATATTTACAATTTTGCCATTGTAGGGTCCCGGACTCCAAATAGGCTAAAGAGAATCGATCTACATCATTAATTGAAAACTTAAACAGTTGAAAAATAGGCTCAAAAATATATATCAAGCTATTTAACACTCCCCCTCACGTGCAACCGTGTCTCGCACGTGAAAGAACAAATAAACTGAATTAAACAAGTGCACCAACAAAAAGATAATATAGTGCATAATAATAAACATAATAGGAAAACAAACGAAATTTGAACTTAAGATAACCATGTTACAAAATTATCCCGAAAGTTTAAATTTCAAATTTGAACTTAAGATAAACATACATTGTTAAGTTCAAATTTCGTTTGTTTTCGGGATAATTGATGACTTAACATTTTAAACCGAAAGTTTAAAATGTTACAAAATTGGCTCAACAATGTATATTAAGCTAGCCAACATTTTGACCATGTGAAAATCAGCCTAACTCCAATAAATGCATGTATGTTATTTTGTCGATCAACTCGGAAAATAAATAAAACAAGGCCCTGGATTTCCTTCCTTACGTAAAGTGATATGCTAGGAGACAACCCCACTTAGACAGATATAATAAATTAACAATCACAGAGGAAGGAGAACATACATATAAAGAAAGATAAAAATCCAACACCCAAAAAAAAATGCTTTACTGTCAACCTCTACAAAGATTAACATGCAAGTTATTTGAGAAAGAAGCAAAAATATCCGACATAAGATCGAATGGTTCTTATCTTTTTCAAACAAACCAAAAATCACTATAGAGGACATCAAGCATCCATCAATTGCTACCTACCCCATATATCCAAAACAGCTTGAAGATCAATAATTGAGCCTACTAGTACCACAAGTGAAATGTCAAGGAGCCGTAGCAACTCATAATGCAGTAAAATGTGACCAACTATGTCTATCAAAAAATTACTGAAAACTGCAATCGATGAAAGTGAAGAACATGTAGCAGAAAGTGAGGGTTAATTGTTAGGTTCTAGGTATCGTCTAACCTTAGTTTGGTAATTCCGTTTGACAAACACTTGTTTCTTTGTATCTTCCCTTATTGCTTTTGTATGTAAGAATCCATCTATGGTTGTCCATCAAGATTTTGGGATCAAAACAAAGAGTTAGAAGATGTGGCTATTTGGAAGCTCGCTTGAGCGAAGCTCTCTTCCTCGCTTAAGCGAGTAAGCGAAACTCGCTTAAGCGAGCCTTTGCTTTTGTCATTTATAAGATGCGCTTTCCAGAATTGAATTGTAGGGTTTTTAGTGCACCAAAACGTAGCTGAAAGAGGATGAAAACTCATCTCACATCGCCTACGAGTGAGTTCTACATAAGTTCTTGAAGAGATCTTTGATTCTTAAGTGAATGTGAGCATCTTCACTCTTTCAAGGTTGAGTATTGTTTCAACTACAAGACGCAAATCCTTTGACCGGAGATTCATGGACTCGGATCAAGCTTGGTTAATCGCTATGGATGTAGTCATCGAGGATTTGTGGAGATTTTTTTACCATCCAGGTGTGGATTCATTGCCGGGTTGTAAGATTCTCTTGTAACTACTTGGTTAACATAGTGGATTATTTCTGGACGAGGTCCCGTGGTTTTTTACCCATTAGGGTTTTTCCATGTTAAAATTGTTTGTCTAGTTTCCTTTGTGTGGTTGTTCGTGTTTCTCCTTGTAGCATATCGATCCTTGAAAATCAAGAATAATTAATTACCTAAAGAATTGGAGCCAACTTCCTCTATACCACTTTAAGAACTCATCATTAAAACATGCTGTGCAGGAATTTCCATGTTATAAGAGAACTTTGTCATGCTTCTCAAACAGCAAGTCATTCTCTATAATAACAGCAAGTCATTCTCTATAATAACAGCAAGATCATTCCCTGGTTTAGTTCTCACCCAGAAGTATAAGAAGATAAGAAGAGAATTACAAAGGCAACATGAAAGGAATGCGCACACATTTTTAGTTCAAAGCAGCACTTCTCCAATACTGCAATTTATCAACTGGTCTAAGATCTAATAGGAAAATTCAGCTCATATTAGTGCTAATAAAAAAGGTGCTCACAATTCACAAAGGGATTTGCTGCAATTCAGTCAAATATTATGCAATCAACCAAAAAAAAAAGGGCAAAAGACAAAAAAGGGAAGACTTATCCTCTTCCGTTTAAATAATTATACTCCAGTTGTAGCAGAATCTCCACAATCAAATGATTGAATACCATTAATTTGATGTTAGTAAAATGTCACTTCTAATCAAATCTTTACAATGACACGTATGATCACAAGACCTAATGGCATGAATGCCTAAATCAAACATCAAGCTTGAAGAAGAGTGTTAGAAAAACAGAGTAAAAAAAGCACCGCCCAAACAAAGGAAAAAGGGCCCCAAAGCCAAACCTTGCCCAGTGATAAGAGAAGTTTCCGCATGGCTGTTGTTAGGATAGCTCCAAGGAATATAATATAAAATAAATGGGAAAAATACTATTTAAATTATGGAAATAAAAATGCCAAAAAAAAATAGGCTGAACACATACCTCCTACTGTGAAAGATCTAAATCGGTTAGCCCATTAACTATATTTCATTTCACTGTATTTTTTCTTCTTAAAAAGAGGTTCGACAGCTGGATAGTTTCAATAAACGCAAAAAGTAAAATAAAAAATCAGGGGGTCAGTTTAACAGGTTGCAGAAATAGAATAAGTCAATTTTGTATACATAGTCTTTTAAAGAAGAAAATTGTGTTCCTGGTCCTCCTGGATAACATAAGTTCATCCATCTCTTTCTCTTTTCCACTCAATGGAAGGGTCTTCAAATCTTAAATAGTCATAACCAACACGTTACATAATTCTCCAATATAGACCCGAATTTAATTCTACAATAATCATGGTGCTATGACAAGCATCCACCTGCCAGTTGTTATACCGTCAATTTGTCAGTTATTATCATCAGAAAAAATAGTGGACAATTCAATTTTCATAAGATACCCAGCACTCCTCAATAATTCACAGTTAAATGAAATATAGAATTTAATGGGAAGCCAATAAGATAGTCGGCTGCCAACTTCACAACTCACGGCATTGCATCCGACTCATTGTCAAATACTTATATGATCAATTTTCTTGAAGAATAAAGTGGATAGAGCAAAGTAGCAGAGTAAACA
>JAULJZ010083754.1:0-12565 GCA_032270985.1 Heliamphora pulchella
TCCTACTGCAACTGCTGTTACCTTTGTATTATTGCCCATATGTAGGTAAATCTCCCCATCACTAAGTTGTCAAATTTTCTAGAACCCCTGTAATGAATTGCATACATGATTAGTGGTTTTCGTATCTACAAACCAGGTACCGGTAGATGACACCGCTAAACATGTTTCCACAACTAGTGAACAGAAATTATCCTGTTTATTCTGCCTTTTGAGAAATACAGGACATAACTTTTTCTAGTGTCGAGTCTGGTTGTATTGAAAACATCTGCCTTTCGGCTTTCTCACACCAGTTCGTGGCCCACTAACTACCCTGGAAATCATGTCTCCATATTTCTGAACATTTTTCTTCTTCATACCTTTCGGCCCAGAGGAAGAACTTTTTTAAAAAACAAACACATTTTCTAGTATTGAAAGAATATCATTTGTAGTTAAAACTATATCCAAGCTACATTTCCAGTTAACAAAGTTCAGTCCCGTTAGTTTATTTTCTTTGAGTATTAAAGCAAGTGAGTTGAAAGATATTTTAATTCTGAGAATCACATAGCTTCTATCAAGTATATATAATAGCAGTGATTCATATAGAGATGATACTATTATATACAGTTAAGTGTTAACCATCACCTAATCCCAAATTAATCACTTCGCAATGAACCCTTCAGATGGAGAAATGATCCACACTAACAATTATCCAGAATTATCCTTAAAGGAGATTTGTACTGGCGATACTGCAATTAATCTGTCCGATGAGGAGGATAGTCTTACTGCCGACACGCAGAATTTAATTGCATCGTCTACAAACAGGTAAAGTAGACCGCGAAATTTATCTGTGAATAAATTCCCTCTCCCACTTAGATTTTTTTAAAAAAATTGAGAGTTATAAAAATCTGTTTAATTAAAGTAAATTTATTAATTTCCAAAAACACACAATCTAAAAGAATCTAACATCTTTCCATATACACGATTCTAAAGATTTTGATTTATCAAATTATCTTTTCGTATTTAAATGCGTAACAAATAAAATTTAATAAATGCACAATTTTTTTTCCAGGTTTTCAGCTAAGGTAGCGATGAAAGGCATTTATTTATTTTATTTTTTATTTCAAATTTTTTGAAAAATAATAATTTATTTCGATTAAATATTTTTTTATTTAATTAATTCAAAATTAGAAATTAATTTTCACGTTTTTCCAAGATATCCAATTTTTAAAAAATCAACTTAAACGTGATATTTTGTAAAAAAATAAAATATCTAAATTTTTTTATTTAATTAAAAAAACTTTATTTTATTTTCTATTATAAAATATTTTAATTAAAACTGAATTTTTGAATTAATTAAATTAACATGATAAATAAAACAGATAAGCAATCATCCACGCAGTATATATATATATATATATATGCATATATCTCGATTTTATGATCCAAGTAAAATACTGAGATATTTTAGTCTCCTGAAGAGGAAAAACTGTAATAATTCTTTTTTATCTCTGATTCATGTGTCCTGATTGCATCATGCTTCCCTGATACTATCTGATATATACTGATATATCATATTAGTCTCGTATACATCAAAAAACCAACACAACGCAACCTCGGGAGAGAAAAACCGCCGGACCACCATCAGCCACCATTGGCGCCGCCTTGTCGCCACCTTTAGGCGGCTCCTGCCGCCTCATTCGAGCTCTGTTTTCAACGAGTTTTATACCGTTGGAAAACTCTAAAAATATGAAATTTCTTTGTCCAAAAATTTTATGAAAAACTACTCGAAAAAATGATCGAAAAAACGGCCCAAACCTCAAAAAACACTACTGCCCGCCACAGCACTGCGCCGCCAACTTCCCGGGGATTTTTCGACCTCTTTTCGAACTCGATTTTCGACGTATTTTATATCAAAAGAAAGCTCTCAAAAAGTACTATTTTTCTATTAAAAATATGCTCAAAAAAAGCTCAAAAAACTGTCAAAAACACTACCCAAAGTTCTTGCCGCCGCACCCAGCGCCACCGCCTTCAATTGCCAACTTTTTGAGACCGTTTCGGCCTCATCCGAACTCCGTATTAGACGTACTTTATATCAAAAGAATGCTCTCGAAATATACTATCTTTCTATCAAGAAAACTACTCAAAAATAGCCTGAAAAATTGTGGAAAAATTGCCTAGAAGCTGCTGCCGCTGGGCACCGCCGCCGCCGACCTATTTTCCACATATTTGGGTGGTGATTTTGGTCCATTTTTTTTTTATTTTTGACAGTATTTTGAGATATGTTTTATTGCAATTTTATGTTTAAAAAATACCAAAAAAATCATAAAAATCGATGCCGAACCGCCACCAACAAAGCCGCCGGAACTTGGGCTATTTTGGTGATTTTTTCTCGCTGTTTTTAACTTGTTTTTTATGCTGTTTTTTATTCATAAATACTGCAGAATAACTCACAAGAAAAAATCGTTTAAACCCATGAAAAACTTATCGCGATCTGTGGCCCGTAAAAATTCGAACCACCGCCGATGTCGCCTCCGTTCTTGGATATGTTTAACCTGTTCTTAAATAATCTAAACAGATATTTTAAAATAGAAACTAGCTATTACATTGATCTTATGTCCCGAAGGTTCACATTCGATCTATCACGGTTAACTCCCGTGATTAAAAAAATAATCATCATTTACATTATTCAATCAAATATGAAATTAAATGACGATCATAAAATCGGGATTAAAACGCCTGCAAAACAAAGTTAATAACAATTCTAAAACTACTCGGCCCTGATAATCAAAAATAAAAAACAAAAACGGTTCTGATACCAATTGTTGGAGGCAAGACTGTCAAGATCTTTATTTTTGAAAATGATTAACGAAAAAAAATTAACTAGACGAGCAAACGCCAAAACGGGCTCTAGATAAAAACTTTTGATGACGAACGAGCAAAATAAAACCCGTACATCCGAAGGTAATTTAGAAGAATACATTTTTCCCGGTCGAATCTTCAACTACGATTTGAATCCGAGTTGAAACTCCTATCAGATCTTTTACTATATTTCCTTATACGATTCCCGAATATAGTGTGAGCTATAATCCTCCAAGAACTTGTATCGGCAGAACCTAAACAGTTTTATTCTTAGAAAACAAGTTATAAAACTGGTTCAACCTACCCGCATATTTATAGGGCTACAGCAGGGACCTGTGGAGTAATTATGAGTAAGACTTCCAGTTGAATACAGACACGTATCAACGGTTTCTACAATTAAGCAAACCTCATAGCGGTATCTGTAATTATGAAAAATCAACAATAATTTATGTAATTTTCATAAAACACTGAATTACATGCACACCACTAAAGAACTATAATTGCACTCTGATCCTTAATCTTAAGACCATATAGCATTGAGCTCCTATTATTAAAAACTTATCATTTCTCTTCACGTTAAGATTCTCAATACCCGCCAATTAAATTTAATTACTGACAATTTAATTTAATCGGTATCTTGATATTCTTTAAACCCTTCCGCTTAACTTATTTGACCGCCGGATAGTCGAATCCACCT
Organism: Heliamphora pulchella; assembly: GCA_032270985.1. Taxonomy (NCBI): domain Eukaryota; kingdom Viridiplantae; phylum Streptophyta; class Magnoliopsida; order Ericales; family Sarraceniaceae; genus Heliamphora; species Heliamphora pulchella. The sequence continues at coordinate 3,536 of JAULJZ010083754.1, forward strand.
GCAGGGTTTGGCTCGGTCAAAATTTTTAAGCTTTCTTAAGGGGGTTTTATCAATTATAATATTTCAGAATGTAAATTTCATCAATAATTAATATTCATCATATAAATAATACCGCTATCCAACTCACCGAGAATATAGACCCATATAAGATCGCACCCTCTAATGAATCAAAACAACGAATATTAAATTTACGCAAATCAATAATTATTTCAGAATTAAGAGGATAAGCATTATTCATAATAATCTTAGGGTGTTAATTAATTTATATAGTCAGTATAAAATTAATTACCTCAAATGTCTCGTTCAATACACACAAAGTGTATTACCACAGAGAGTCGGAATAATAGATTACGCTATTATCTGTTTTCCATAACCAAGATAGGCCTACTAAAATTCTATACGACAGTTGTATCGATGGTATGTCTATTTTCATCTAAACTGTGAACATAAAACTTATATTATGTAAGAACCTAACAGACAACACATGGGGCATAAGAGGAAGAGCAGTAGTCAGTGACTTAAATGATCTATGGGCATTTGAAAGCCCTTTGTATGTGGACAAGGTAAGGCAGACTGAAAATGTAATATCGGGACAGTGGAATCCCGAGGAAGGCGTAGAACATCTAACTGGGAGTGGGCAGCATTTCAAGTTGGCTCAATTAGAAAAGGGACAAGCAAGCGGGAAGAAAAAAGAGAAAGAGTAAGAAGAAGAGGATGACGCTATACTGAAGCAACAGAAAAAGACGTATGCCAACATTAGCATTTGGGATTTGCTAATGGCTTCACACCGGCACCGACAAGCCGTGTTGAAGGTTCTGAATAAGACCAATGTATTAATAGACGAGACTCCTGAATAGTTGATTGGGTTAATACTACCAGCTGCAGAGCCTAAAGTGATTTCTTTCTCTGAGAAAGATTTACCATTAGAAGAGAGAAATCACAATAAGCCATTGCACATCACCGTTAAGTGTTTAGAGAAGTGGGTTCTAGTAACGCTTATCGATAATGGTTCAGCACTGAATGTTTGCCCACTCATAACTGCAGTCTACTTGGGAATGAAATCGAACCATTTCACGCTCTGTAATTGAGGAGTTCGAGCTTATGATAATACAAGGAGGATGGTGCTGGGACTGGTATCATTTGCCGTGTATGTTAGGCCTCTGGAAAACTCGGTGGAGTTCCATGTGCTGGATGTTCGGGCATCCTTCAATTTGTTAATAAGGCGACCTTGGCTCCACAACCCTGAGGTGCAAGCTGTTCCCTCTACTCTCCACCAGAAGCTGAAACTAATTAAGAACGAGACAATGCTGACTATCTATGGAGAAGATAGTATTCAACCCCCCAAGAGGAGAGGGTTCGACCCTTTTAGAGGTTTAGCATGGAGAAGGGGATGTGCCATTGAGTGGGTTCCAATTCGATAAAACTCAAACCGTGCAGATGCTATTGAAGGAAGATGAGAACTACATCAACCCGCGAGCGGTTATAATGATGAGGCGAATGTCTTACTTTCTAGGAATGGGGTTAGGTCGCAAACAACAAGGTATTTCGTAACCTGTTCAGGTATTACCAGCTTCACGACATTTCGATCTTGGGTACAAGCCGACGGAAGAAGATTTAGAAGGGCTTAAAGGGGGACGGAAGGCAAAATACTCAGGAGCGCTCAACGGCTACTTTGTTAAGGAAGGAGAATATTTCCCATATTGTGGTTTTCCAGAGCCATGGATTGATGAAGAAACTAACCAAAAGCTGCCAAGATTGGAAATCTTCTTCAGTCATTAACTGTCTCATACGAAGGAAGAGGAAGTTTTAAAAGGAGAAGAAGAAGAAGAGAAAAGTTAAGAGGAAGATTGGGCTAATAAGCTAGACGGCATTGACATGGGGACATTATTCAGCGAAAAGATGGATCAGATGCACATAGTCGATCAGGATTGTCTGATGTTGGGCTACAATGCACCAGCGGATTACACCAAACTCATTGTGGACGTGTCTACAAAGGATGTGAAGAACTGGTCCATGAAGTCCTGAAATTTGCATGTTGCATGTTCCAAGTCTGAGTCTGAGTCCGTAGTTGAGAGCACATCTGTCTGTGCATCTCCTCTTGTTTGGACTTTTGAGTTTGTAATCCCGTCTTCCTTTAATGAAATAAACATGGTTTTCGGTTACTCTGTTTTGTTTGATTTATTTCATATACTTTTCGATGATTTTGAATTCGATTGGGATATTCCCGAAGAAATAAAACTTTTAATGAAAGGAGAAGAAGAAATGCGCGCTTAACCAATAATCGAAGAAACTTTATCAATAAATCTGGGCAATGAAACTAATCCACAAATTGTACAAATTGGTTCTTCTTTATCCTTAATTAAACGTGAGCAGTTAATAATTTTATTACAAGAATTCAAGGATGTATTCGCATGGTCTTACGAGGATATGCCTGGTCTTAATCCTGACATTGTTTAACACCATATCCCTCTATACCCTGATGCCAAACCAGTTAAACAGAAGTTGAGACGGATCCGGCCAAAATAGGCTCTAAAGTTCGAAGAAGTTACCAAGCAGATCAATGTTGGATTCCTGATGGTAACTGAGTATCCGAAGTGGGTGGCTATTATTGTTCCAATTCTAAAGAAAGACGGACGCATCTGGGTCTACGTAGATTTTCGAGATCTTAACAAGGCCAGCCCAAAGGACAACTTTCCATTGCCGCACATTGATGTCCTAGTAGACAGTACAGCAGGGCATGCCTTATTGTCATTCAAAGATGGCTTCTTCGGGTATAACCAGATTCTGATGAATCCTGAGGATAGAGAAAAGACGACGTCCACTACACCCTGGGGCACTAATTGTTATCGTGTGATGCCGTTTGGTCTGAAGAATGCAGGGATAACCTATCAGATAGCTACCACTACTTTGCTGAATGACATGATACATAAGGAGGTCAAGGTATATGTAGATGATATGATAGTAAAGTCCAAGGATTGAGATGGCCACATTATAGCGCTGCAAAAATTCTTTAAAAGGATTCGAAAATAGAAGATGCGGCTCAACCCACGAAAGTGTGAGAAGAAAGGGGTCAAATTTGAATGGGATCAAAAATGCCAAGATGTCTTCGAAGCCGTGCGTCAGAACTTGCAAAACTCACATGTTCTGACTCCTCTCGAACTGGATAGGCCACTGATCCTCTATTTGTCAGTGACCGAGTCAACTATGAGATGCATGCTGGCACAGAAAGGAAAAACTAGAGTCGAAAAGGCGATTTACTACTTAAGCAAAAAGATGACGGGGTCAAAAATACGCTACACATCACTGGAAAAAACATGTTGGGCTTTGGTTTGGGCTTCCTAAAAACTAAGACATTACATATTGTCTTTTACAGTGAACATAATTTCCCGAATGGACCCGTTGAAATACTTGTTTGAGAAGCCAACATTGACAGGAAGCCTGGCCTGTTGGCTACTATTACTATCAGAATTTGATCTTAAGTATGTCACTCGAAAGTCAGTCAAAGCCAAAGCAGTAGTAGAGTTTCTAGCCGACCAACCAGTTGAGGGAGATGAAGACGCAGAATTCTAGTTCCCTGATGAACAACTGATGGGAGTTGAGGACGATAAGTGGGCTCTATATTTTGATGGCGCATCCAATCAGTATGGCTATGGAATAGAAGTTCTCTTTGTCATTCCTGATGAATCGCGCGTTCCTTTGTCTCTGAAGCTTAACTTCGAAGTCACCAACAATCAAGCTGAGTACGAAGCATGCTTAGCTGGATTAGAGGAAGCCTTAGAACTAGGGGCAAAAAAGCTGGAAGTCATCGGAGACTCGGCATTGGTGGTCTCACAGGTAAGAGGAGAATGAAAAGTTAAGGACTTAACATTGATTCTCTACCATCAAGAGCTGGAAAAACGGATATCATGCTTTGAATCAGTGGTTTTCACTCATGTGCCACGACTGCAGAACAAATTTGCCGATGCACTGGCTACTCTGGCATCAATGACTAAGATACCACTCGTGGTCAGAATGAGGCCTTTAATAATCGAGCAGAAGAGAAAGCCGGCATATAAGATGACAGCTGCAATTAGGAAAGCGCCGACGAACATCCGTGGTATTTTGATTTTCAAAGCTTTGTGGAGAAAGGAAAATATCCCAAGTTTGTTAGCAAAAATGACAAAAGGGCGATACGAAGGTTATATGCACAGTTTGTCATTTGTGGGGGAAGACTGTACAAACGAAGGCATTTTGGGGTCAACAAGCTGTGTGTCAATAGTGAAGAAGGGCAAGAACTGATGAAAGACATACATGTAGGAGTCTGTGGGCCTCACATGAGCAGAAACATGTTAGCCAAGAAGATCTTACGACAAGGATACTTTTGGATGACAATGGAGACAGATTGTATATAGTTCGTGCGAATGTGCCATAAGTGTCAGATTTATGCAAACCTTATACATGTTCCCCCATCTTAACTGTATAACCTGACGTTGCCATAGCCATTCTCAATATAGAGCATTGATGTAATCGGCAGGATAACACCGAAGGCGTCAAATGCGCGCGAGTTCATTTTGGTGGCCATTGATTATTTTATCAAATGGGTGGAAGCTGCCTCGTACACGGTACTGAAAGCTTCTCATGTTGCCAAGTTCATCAAACAAAACATCATTTGCCGATATGGAGTCCCCCATGAGGTTATTTCGGATAATAGTTCACACTTTCAAGGTGAGGTCTTGGATCTCTTCGAAGAATACTAGATAGTGGCCCACAAATCATCACCATATTGGCCACAAACTAATGGAGCAGTCGAGGCAGCAAACAAGAACGTCAAGAAGATTATGCAAAAGGTGATCAACTCACATAAAGATTGGCTGAAACATCTACCGTTTACATTCTGGGGATACAGGACGTCAATCAGAACTTCAAAGGGAACCACGCCATATTCTTTAGTGTATGGGATGGAAGTTGTGTTACCCATTGAGGTGGAAATCTCTTCACTAAGAATAGTGGCCAAGGTCAGTACTTCAGAAGTAGAATGGCAGAGGAACCGAATGGAGGAGTTGCTTTTATTGGATGAAAGAAGGCTGCAAGCTCTATTTCATATACAAGGGTACCAAAGGAGGATAGCTTGAGCCTTCAATAAGAAGGTCAAAACCTAGGATCTCAAAGAAGGAAATCTAGTTCTTAAGAAAATTAGAGCTCCCATATTCAACCCGAGGGGCAAGTTCAAGCCAAACTAGTCCGGACCATTTCTAATCAAAACTATCATGATCGGTGGTGCAGTTATAATTATGGATTTGGATGGTAATGTGTTCTCCACTCCAGTCAACCTTTACCAACTTAAGAAATATTACCGTTGCGAGAAAAATAAAGATTAAATAAAAGCTCGCTGAGTTGAAAGTCGAAAGGCGACTCTGGCAAAAGTTAGAGCAGCTCACAAGGCCGAAAACTCAAAAGGGCGACCTTGGCAAAAGTCAGGGCGTCTTAAAAGGAAAATGTTAATACCCGAGAGTAAATCGAGCACGAACTACGTTAAGGTCTGATTCCATTTTCTTGGGATACGTAAGCAGCTACTTTTAAGAAGCCTGACCACATTCTTTATTTTTAACCATCTTTGAATCTTAGTAAGACTGATGCAAGCTTATTTTGGATTTTGATAATAAAGTCATTTAACTGCAAAAACTGAAGAAACTTTGGATAATTTTGAACCTTCTTAAGCGTAAAGTCAGATTTTCATTACTTTAGCCTAGTTTACAAGGTTTTGAAAATGAAAGAGAGGGCGTGCAAGTCCCAAACTCTACAAACAAAATAAAAAGGAAAGCTGCAAAATCTTCAAAACAAAGTAGGATGCCTCAAATCTTTCTCCTCTTTGTGCCTGTTTCCCTTCTTCTTTGTCTCTCTTCTCCCTATCTTGCATCAGCCATAATCTATACTCGTTGAAAAGTTCAGAAAACTACAGCTCCTGCATCTCCATCAATGAACAAGATAATCTGGCTTGCAGTAAAGATGAAACGGGGCCTGCAGTAAAGATGAAAATAAACAACCTCGAACACCGTGAAAGATAATCTAGCTTCGGCTAAACTGCCGCATGATCGGATGTGGATAGTAGAAAGTGAACAGTCGTAAGCCGATCAGTAGAACGGCAAGGTGATCCATAGTGGTCAAGGTCATAATAGGGATCCGCCACCAAGAACACTGCCAAGTGATGTCTGGGCCCGTCAAGGAAGAGAGGTACTGCCGCCAAGATGTCTCGGTGTTGCATATCTAGTAGTAAGGGCGAAAAAAGAGAGCTGCAGCATTGTACCTATCCGTAAAAGGTTTCTGCATGAGGTACAACTTCTCCATCAGTCAGATCTGCAAAAGGGTAAGAGAAAGCAATAAGAGAAAAGAAATAAAACAGATTGAAAGGGGGTCTTAGATGGCCAACGAGGATTACGAGATGAAAGGAGGGTATGATGATGATCCCTTAATGCCCGAACCTGAACTAGATGAAGGGGTAGAAGGGGACCAGCCGGGGAGCTGAGAGGGTGACCTCAGAGGACATCAAAGTATATGATAAAATATGAGCGTACAAGAATTTTGGGTACGATTTGGGATGAATGCACCTGTCATGGTTGAGTTAGGATGAAATAAACCCCCTTGAGGGCGCAGCAAAAGACCCCTGACAAGGGCCCGGGGGTGGATGAAACGACAAGTGGGAGACAACCATTAGGGGCAGTGTGTTTTTAGCCGATAATGTAAAAGGTGTTGAATTTACCTGAAGAAGTAAAGGGCTGCCAGCAAAGGTGGTAGTCTCGCCGCGGTGAACAGCGTCCAGACCAATTAAAGTCTCAACTATAACTAGTGGGACAAAGTCTTTTTCCAACCACATTTGGCCCGCAATGTCTACTAGCGTGCAGCTAACTCGTCCATTGGAAGGAACGAGAAGGAATTCAGCCAAGAGGCAGAAACACAGAGCATAACATCGCCACAGCTGAAAGTTATGATCATTAAGATCGCCAGTAGGACGAAATCTCTCAATAATCCAAGGAATGTCAAGACAGTCATCCGACGCCAGAAGAGAAGCTTCCATCCTTGACAAGCCACAAAGTTGCATCACCTGCTGATGAGAAGAAAGGAAGAAAGTCGGAACAACAACAGAACTCCGCGGAGTCAGGTCCAAAATGGTAACAAATTACTCCACAGTGGCGCATAGCTCTTCGAAGCTAAACTGAAAGACATGAGACTACGGATCCCATAACTAAGCAACAGCTTTCAATAATGGTCCATCAACTAACAGTCATCAAGGAAAACAGAGAGTTAAGGCCAAACGAGGCAAAGTTCAGGTTCAGGCGTTCGATGTGGGAGAACTCCTTAATCCATGCGAAAAGTGGACCACGAAAAGTAGCCATCTGGGTAAGAGTAACAGGAAATGGGACCTCCAGGGTTGTATTTATAAGGCATGAAAATGTTGGAAATCGAAAATCCAGAGAATAGTATAGTCAAAGCGACGACCACTACCTTGGAGTATGGGGCCATCAACTTGAAGGTACACAATACAGTGACATCACCTGGCTGACCAGGCGACCGCCATGTGACGTTTGACACATGTGGTGACCACCATGTTGGATTATGGCGACCGTCATATTAAAAGCGGCGAGCCTATTTGCCATTTCGATAATCTGTGTTTTGAGACTTATATCATGCATCAAGGGCAGTTTAAGTAGTAAATAAAGATAAGCCATGCAAACATATGTATAAAGTGCTAAAAATGGCACGAAGGCCCAAAAATAGAAAAATGTATCAGAGTCTAAACTGGGGCACCCAAACCCAATAACCAATAAACTGGGGCACGCAGGCCTATAAAATCAAATAAATGTATGGAAATATATAACTGTGGCACGCAGGCCCATAAAACCAAAAGTGAATAAATGTATCTGAAAAGAGGTGGGAAGTCTCTCTCTCAATCTCTCTCACTACCGCCTCGAGTAGACCCGACGAGAAGAAGGGTCAGCCTCGTCGGAGCTAACATCCTCGAAGAGTATCTCTAAGCCATTGCTGTCATCATGCCGGAGGAGGAGGATATAACTCTGGAACAACTCCGAGTAGATGAAATGGATCCTCGGGAAGGGCAAGCTTGGGAAGAGGCACGGGACCCTTGACCTCGTGCCGGAGTCGAGATAAAAGCAAGAGGCTGAACAAGAGCCTACGGCGGTACTGTATCGGTGGCAGCTATTGGTGGCAATAAAAAGAGACAAAAAGTAAGAGTAGAGTACATAACATAATAGAACAACGAGGTCAAAAAGAAAAATACTCATCGGCAGAGGGACAAAAGGAACCCCAGCTAGGCGTGTTGGAGGTTATACTGTCAAGATCATTGTTTTTGTAAACGATTTTCAGTAAAAAGAATTAATTGGACGGGCAAATGCCGAAACAGGCTCCAGATAAAATTTTTGACGTCAAACGATCAAAATAAAACCTGTACAACCAAAGTTAATTAAAAGAATACCTTTTATCGATCTATTCTCCAACTACGATTCGATTTTAAGTTGAAGTTTCAGTCAGATCTTCTACTGTATTCCCTTACGCGATCCTCGAACGTAGTGTGGGCTACGGACTATTGAGAACTCATACCCGCAAAACTCAGATATCTTTTGTCTTGAAAGACAAATTATGATATATTTAGTCTTGAAAGACAAATTATGATATATCCATCTAAAACTGGTTCAGCTTACCCGCATGTATATAAGGCTACAACAGGGACCTGGAGAGTAATTATGAGTAAGACTTCCAGTGGAACACAGACACCTACTAGTAGTTTCTGCAATTATGGAAAGACGTAGTGGTTTCTGCAATTTTTATAAAACATAAAATTACAGATCACACCACTAAAGAGCTATAATTGCACTCTGACCCATAATCTCAAGACCTTGCATTGACCTCCTGTTATTAAATATTTACCATTTCTACCCACGTTAAGATTTTTGATACCTGTCAATTAAATTTAATTACTGACAATTTAATTTAATCGGCATCTTAATATTCCTTAAACCCTTCTGCTTAACTTATTTG
>JAULJZ010083775.1:0-12564 GCA_032270985.1 Heliamphora pulchella
ACATTTCATATATGTCGGAATTGAATAAAAATTTCAGAAAATCTAAATAATAAGGAAGAAGGCACTGAAATCTTGCTTGGTTTCCATCGGGAACTTGAGTAAGGAGTAGATCTTTTGGGGGTAATGGCAATTGGAATGATATTAACTTCTACTTACTTATTATCTATGTTACGCCAAATGTTCTATGGATACAAATTATTTAATGTTCCAATTTCAACCCATTCCTGGGATTCATCCTATATTATTCCAGTAAATAGCAGAATCGGGGCTGGGGAACTATACTAGTGACCTACCCATTTCTCATTAAGTAATTTATATGAATCATTAATCTTCCTTTCATGGAATTTTTTCATTATTCATATCATTTCGTATTTCAAATGAGTAATTAAACATTTCACAACTAGTAAGCTAGATTTATTGTCATAGTCATAACTCGCATTTTCCAACAAAATCGATCCATTTAAACCATGATCATGAGCAAGTGCATAAATATACTACTGAAAGATAAGTGGATATACAAAGTCGTGTTGCTGCGATATATCTAGTTCTAAATATCTTTTGAATTCCTCCATTTAAAATTTAAAATAAAAATTGAACCAAAGATAAAAAATTAGAGGGGTTATCAAATGATACATAGTGCAATACAATCAAAACAAGGTATTGATAGTAAGAAAAGAATATATAGAATTAAGAATGAAACATGTTTATTTTTTATGGAAGATACATATCAATATGCGTGGACATATAGAATATTATTTCTAATACCACAGGATATGATTGATTGGCTAATATTTCAAAATTTAATGTTGGTTCATTAGAACTATCAAGTATACCCATTCCAAATTTTATTCCAATCAAATGATCCGCAGCTGCCAATATATCTCTCGATAACAAAAATGTATTGTTCTGAGGTATATTAAGGTTCAGCCTTCGGTTCAACTGATTTCATTGACTAAAATATAACAAGTACGGAACAAAAGAACTATCCAGTTACAACAATTTAATTCCAGAAGAGCATAAACTATACGAAAGGTTTAAGTTAAATAAACGGATATCCTAAACTAAAATAATAAACCTTCAAATGCCTATTAATTTTGATTCATCAATCTTAATGTTTCCAAAACAATACTACACTACATTGAGTTGACTCTTTCAATCTCGACGATTGAATATGAATAGGCTATTATGAGTTTGACTAGATTATTCGTAACTATATATTTACAATACATACGTGGTGATCAGTTGGACCTTTGATTAATTAACATCTCTTTTTTCATAACAGAATTATGCCAAAAAATTGTATCAAATAAATGTAATCAATTCTAAGATCATAAAAGTTCTGTTTATTTTCTCTCCAAATGAAAATCAGGATCCCATTTGAGTTATTCTTCAAATGGAAATCGTGATTTAATACTCCAATTAACATGATTAACACAATTAACCATCAGAATCCTAACAACAATAGGGAAGAAGAGAAGAAAGTGGGGTCATTTAAATCATTAGTTGGTTAAGGGTTATTTAAATAGTTAGTTGTTTGTAGGGTTATTTAAGTCACTGGTGGGCCATCTTATCTGTTTGTGCATACCCTTCATGCAGAGTTGTGTGTTTGTGTTTGCATGTTTATGTGTTTGCCTGCTCACATGTGTGTGTGTGTCAAAACATGACAAAATGCTTCAAATTTTATGAACCAAAAAGAAAAAGCTTCCATAAGTGTAAGGTAGATGGAAATGTAGTGAAAACATGACACCTTTTAACTGCTTCCAGACGTTCCTCAAACTGAAGATCCGTGACAATATTGCTCGAGTTTCCATCAGTTCGAAAACCTAACCCAGGTGCCCCTAGAAGAAAAGCCGCACAGAATTTTTTTAAAAAAAACACTATTCTCACATTTAAAAAGAACAAACAAATGATTGGCTTACTATTTATACCATCAGATTGCTTAGCAGATGAATTCCTGCAACAAGTGAGAACATGACAAAAACCTTTAATGGTTAAACAAGTTCAGTTCGACGAAATGGATAAGATTGATTATATAGTAAATATCAAATGAAAAGGGCAAGAAATAGAAGAAAGAAGGCAATCTCCTTCCAAAGAACTACTTAATTGAGGACAATATACATTCAATGGCAGAAAACTAATGCATGCAAAGCTTGGGTTGCAAATGATCGTTTATTTCACCTGTTTTTGCCTTGGAAGAAAAGAAAATAAAGGAGTCCTAAGGCAAAGAAAATACCCAAAAACGAAATCAACTAAACACAACACCTCCACGTGTATCAGAAAACTATACAAAATCCAAAAATTTGTTAAGAGAAACCATAGCATAATGGCAGCTCTCTTCTTGGTAAACATAAGCATATGCCTGCCGCAAAGTAAGAAAAAGATCTCGACCAAAAATCTGGATGCAGATCGAATCATAGTCAATATTGAAGCCAGCAAGAAAATCATGCACCTGCTCCTTTTCTACCATCTTCCTGAAAAGAAGCAACATCAGTAGTACAAATGGCATGGAAGTCTTGATAATAATCAATCTCATTCTACAAACTAGTCAACTCAGCGTAATACTGAGCTAGAGATTGGTTTTTCTGATCTAACCCACAAAGTTTTTTCCTCAATTCGTATAGCTAAGCCTGAGCATCATTGCCAATCTGGGCAACAACAGACCAAATCTTATGTGCAATATCCAGAAGTAAAAAACTGCGACTATTGGGGGGCTGCATAAAATGTAGTAGCCATGACATGACAAGGGCATTTTTTTCTATCCACCGTGTGGGAGAAGGCCCTACAATTGTTGGCTGTTTGGTTTCAACAGTGAATTATTGCTGTTGAAAAAAACAGTAATATATCCAGATACACCGCGAGCACTAATGGCTAAACTACAGCCACAAGACCAAATCAAGTAATTGCTACCATCCAACTTTGTAGAACTAATCTGAAGAGACAAACTATCAGTAAGAGTCTCTAAATGAGTCGATATGGTGTCCTCATAACAACCAGAAGGCTTTTCTGTATCAAGCATGGCCATGGAAAACCAAGAACAAGCAACACAAGACAGACGGAAGCAATGAACTTCGAACATATACAAATCAAAGTAGAACTGAACCACTGGAGAACCAATAATAACGAAAACATCATACGAGATTGCAGCAAAGGCAAAAAGAACCAAAAAAATTGTTGTAAACCCTAACCGTCACAGAAGATTCACAAAGACCACCTAGCAACCCTAGACGTGACTTGTGGTAGCTAACAAACACCCAAGGTGCTTCAAACAATACTAGGTGAGGCTTATCTGAGCCCAAACAGTCCGAAATTTGTCAAAACAAGCCAAAACAATTCGAAAACCAGTCGAAAAAAACTTAGCCGCAGTTTGAAATCAACCAAAAATCAATTAGAAGGTTGATTTGACTTTTGTAAAGCCTTGTAGAACCCTAATCGAAACCCATTGTTGGGGAAAACTGTCATGATTCTAAGATTATATTTATGATTTTAGTCAAAAATAATCTGGACGGACAAATGTCAAAACAAGCTCCAGATTAAAACTTTTAATATCGAACAATCAAAATAAAAACCGATAATACTTCCAAAGTTAATTTTAGGATTATACCTTTCCAAATCTGGTTAGATGATTTCGGTTACTACAACAATTTTTAATCAACAATTCGCTGCAGTTTTTGACTTCTAGTCAAATTTCCAACGCACGTCTTCTGCTGTATTCCCGAATGTTAGAACACGAATAAAGTGTGAGTTTAAATCTATCGTGATCTTTAAAACATGTCTAGTCACCTGTTCTTTGGATTCACAAGATGTGAAAACCCTAGAACTGATATTGATTAACTGGCGACTAGGTTTTATAATCGCATATAGATAGGCTACAGCAAGGACCTGTGGAGTAAATAAGACGTAGACTTCTAATGTAATTATGAAATCATATCTTAACCCAGAAGTAATTTCATAAAATATAAATTATAATTCATTCTACTAAAGAATTATAATTGCGCTCCCAGTCTTATTTTCAAAACCGTAGTATTCGAGTTCCTGTTATTAAATATTTATTTATTCTCCCCACGTTAAGATTACAGATACCCACCAATTAAATTAAATTATTGACAATTATATTTAATCGACTTCTTTGAAAATTCCTTAAGATCTTCCGCTTAACTTATTTGACTGTCGAATTATAAAATCCAACTGCATGGTTTGACTTGATCAAAACTAATAAATTTCCTTAAAGGGATATCATCAATTTTGATTTTCAAGACGTGAATTCCGTCAATAATTTATTTTCACCTTATAATTAATATCGCTATCTAACTCACCGGGATTATTGACTTGTAAAAGATTACACTCTCTAATGAATCAAAACAACAAATATTAAATATACGTGAATAATAATTATTTCGAGATTAAGTAGTATAAACACTCATAATAACCATGGAGTGTGAATTAATTTATATAATCAGAAAAAACTTAATTACCTCAACTTGATCATGTTCAATACACACAAAGTGTAGTAGTACAATGAGTCGGAATAATTGTCAAAACAATTACTGTTCCCCGTAATCAATACAGATCTACTAAAATATTGTGCTACAGTCGTACCGATGGTTTGTCCAATTCTATTTAAAACTGTGAATCATAAACTTATATTCTACAAAAACCTTTAATCTGGTCTTCTGTGTGTAAGTCGAACTCTACACACCAAATTAAATACTATGTAGAATAAAATACATTCATGCACGACATTAAATAAATAATGAAACGCATACATTACTCATTAAGATTCTCATAAAATGGAAACACTAATTTTATTAATAAATAAAATTAAATACTATAAAACCCAAACCATGGTTTTTAGTATACAAACCTAACACCCATGGGGGGAGAAGAGCCATCGATTGAGGCAAAATACCAACGCAATTGCAAGTTGCGAACAGAGAACCCTAACAGCGCCGAAAAAAGAAAAAAATTGAAGAAAAATATGAAACAAACTAGAAAAAAAGGGGGAAAATCATTACAATACTCTTGGGGACTAGTCAATCGATGATCTGGGAAATTTTTTTTTACAGTGTCTAACTTAGAAAACAAAAAAGGAGAAAAAAACATAAATAAAGAGGGAAAAAATTACTAAATCTTCTTTACACATGATCAAGCTCTGGTACAATGTTAAGATTAATGTAAAATTGCTAAATCTTCTTTACACATGATCAAGCTCTGATACAATGTTAAGATTAATGTAAAGAGAGAGAAACATAGAGAGTTATTGTGATGGTGAATAAGAGAACACCCAAAACTACGATTAGCTCTCTTACCACTGTTATTCATATAATAATAAGTACCAAAAATACAATAATACCCCTAACTTAACAAAGTCCATAGGTGGGGTGCAGTTGGGAAAGGCTAGCCATGCCACTCCTCCTCATCAATTTACTAATAAGAACTTACATGTGCAACTACAGGTCTTCAATACATACTTCTAAAATTTTGTAGAATATGCTTATAACTCTGTTATTAGCCATTAACTTTTAGAAATCATAAAAAAAAAAAAGACATAAAATTAAACAAAAAAAGTCACCATTAGACGAGGTCCTAAGTGATGCACCATGCAAAATTCCAATTTTAGCTTCTTCGCATGGTTGGCATGATGTGTGTTCAACAAAATGCCAAACTCCTTAAAAACTTTGGATTAGTCTCAATAACTTTGTAATTGACTACATCAGCTACAAGACAAAATTAAACAAAAGTTTTGAGCAACTTGGTCCCACCAAATTACCCTTAGGCCATGTTTGATGTTTGTTATAGGTCATCAGATTGAACTAGCAAACCTGTGGGCCCTCTGATTTCACGTTTGTTGCAACCTAAATGGGTTGGACTAATAATCCTCTTGGACTATGAATCCCCCAAAATGGGTGGATTAGTAAACCCAAGGGGTGTAACATTCATAGTCCAGTCCAATCAGATTGGAGATTAATATGACATTACCCTCGCTACATAAATCAGACATCAACAGCCCACTATTACAATGCACAGGTTTGCCGCAACGGTAGTAGAGTTGTAATCATTACACTTCTCTCCCACCAACAGACTCACCACTCTGACGCCAGTGAAGTCGGCGCCAATGAACACCCTTACCAGCAGCAACCTCAGTACCCAAAGATGCCAACCTCATCACCAGCCTACAGCAACCACACCAACGACCCCTTAACAAATGGCGACATGGCATCAACAATGGATTTGGAACACCATGAGCTCCTTCTTGGCCCCAAAGAAGGAGTGAGGCAGAGTGGTAAAGGAAGAGAAGAGGATAGCAGATTGTGAAGAAGAAGAAGAAGGAAATGCTTGTACTGTTCGATTTTTTGTTGGTTTTGTTATTTTTGATTTTTCTAAGCTGGACAATTTGAATGTGGGAATTTCAGTCTCAGGTGGCATTTAAGTTGTGAAAGTATGCATGGTTAAATTCAAAAAATCAATTTATTTAATCCAAATAATCCAATCCTTACTTTACAAATCAATCATGTACTAGAGCAATTAATTATCCAATCTTTTGCTTACCAAACAAGTAGGTTAGATTACCATTCTCATTCTCAACCCCCCTTCTTCCCAATCCTTACATTAATTTGACCTCATTACCAATTTCACCCAACCTAGTACAGTTATCAAACAAGGCTTGGAAGTCTTCCAATTGCAGTTGACTTGATAAGTTATGAGGTAAAGGGTAGAACGTCTACGATAGCATGAATTGAAAGGTGGTTCAAGACAGCCCGAGTTAGAAGCAAGACAATTCCCATGACAAAGAACGTGCAGGTTGGGGGATTGAGAGAGTACTATGTGTAAGGACTTCGCTTTCAAGGATCTAACACTATATAGTTGTGCAAAGCAAGTGCAGAGGCCAACTATTTATAGAGTATCACGTAACAACAAACACCTAGCAGTAGCCTCTACACCTCTGTTACGTGAACGCTTCTAAGCGTATGTAAGTACTCATACCAGATGCTCAACACTTGAGTAAGGGTATCGAATATGTGTGTGACACTTGTATGAATATTCATCCAACAACGTATGTATAGGCATATAAGTTTGTTGTGTATTTATGCATAAAACTCTTATGTTATACTTGAAATATTCTTTGTTGCCTTGTAAATACCGATTACCTTAAAAGTATAAAAGAATATAAGAAATATGATATTTTTCATTGTCTTTGTGTCCTTAGAAACAAAACTTAAATGAAGCCAATGCATATACATATATCCACACACGTACCTAAACCCATATAAAAAAACTCTACACAGTCATACGAGACTTCTAAGATCATGTTACTAGGTGGAAAATATGCAATGCAACCCAACGAGCTCATGTTTCTAGAAGGATCTAGAAACATAGGAGAAATCCCCCTCTCCCTTTCTCTCTAGTATTAGCTAAGGCATACATGCCTCAAAAGATCTAGAATGTGTGAGATTATGTGAGCTTTTGTTATTTTGTTACTCTTTTGTTATTTGACTTGACAGTAGATTAGTCTACAACTAATTAGGATTTTAAGTTTTGTTCTAAAAATAGTGTGTAAATCATGTTTAGGCTTAAGCCTTTTGATTAGTTCAATAATATTTTGTTTTGTGTTTTTCTCTCACTAAACCTCACCAAAAGTGAAGTACTTTGTCAAACAAACTAGCCACCGAGTCAAATGAACCTAGAATCCAGAGGTGTTCAAGATCAAACATGTGAACCTCCCTACCCCTACTAAACAAGTGAAGAGACCCAAGCTGTCACTCGTATTTGAGTTCCTATCAAACTAGTAAAGGGGTGTTGATATAGATCCAAGAAAAAAGTTTTGATCCTTCGTTTCTTTGTTATCATGATAAATTGTTATATAGCTACTCGTGAAAAAGTTGAACTTGATAGAGACAAAGGAAAACTTAATTATACATATTCTAAATAGGTCAACCTTAGTAAGGAAGTGCTCAAGATGAAAAATGTCATTCAAATCAGATATCCACATTCTCCACGCCTTGGTTGACATGTGGCATTCTAAGCTAACATGTCATGGAGATGTGTAACAAGATTACCCATAATTTCTATATTCATGACATGGGTTGTAGTCCACATGTTACTTCATTAATGAAGTTACGCTTTGGATTGTATAGTATTAGGATTTAGGACTAGTTAAAGTTAATTAATTTCCTATTATAGAGTTTTAACGCTAGCAAAGACCAACAAGCCTAAAAAATTGAAAGTCAAATTTCCAGTAGAGTTGAATTTTGAAAATTAAATGAGAAACAACTGAGGTTTTATGCAATTAAGGTCCTATCTTCTCCTTTGATCTCTCATGTCCACCTACCAAGTAACAACTCTTATTTCATCACCAAAATTACAAGCACCCAAGCTCCGGTGAATCCTAAATCTTTCCCTACATTTTCCCTTTCTAATCCAATTCCAGCCCCAAAAACATAAACTTATGATGTAAAAATCCAAAGCTCCTCACTTCGAAGTCAAGCCATTTCCAAACGTTTTCTATCCCAAAAGCCTATAAACGATAACCTCATCAAACCCTAAACCTAAAAGCTTTTTGTTTCCTTTCCCATCAATAAAACAATTGCAACCAGCACTTCGTAGGTCCCTAATCTATGGCATTGTTGTAGCTTATTTGCCCCCACCAAACCCTAAACCTTCAAACTATTATAACTAAAAATGAATACACAATGCAAAAGGTTACTTTTTAAAAGATAAATTTACATTTTTTCTATTTTTTTTTATAAATGTTTTCATTTCTCAAGTTTAAGGAGAACTTTCCAAAAGGTCAATAGAAGATGATGTTCTCCTAGCAAAAAAAAAAAAAGAGAGAAAAAGCTGATGTTCTAAAACAGAGGGATTTGTATTAATTTGCTACAAATGTTCAACTTGCTTATACTTTATGCTCTAATATTCATTGTATGATTGTTCCTTAAGATAGATGTTTCAATTTTCAGTTTCAACGCAAGATTTCCAATAAAATTCATTAATAGTTTTCACATACTTGGATCATCTTTCGGTTTGTCAACCTGCTGTAAGGGGCTCAGGTCCCCACTCTGTCTTGCCTGGCAGGCCAAAAAATATACAAATAATAAAAGAAGCAAACACGCCATTTAGTAACCGTTGGCAGGCACGGGGCAAAGAGGGTATATTCACAAGTTATATGCAAAAACAAGAAATCGGAAGATTGCTAGATGAAATATAAGATAAGTATGAATGAATGCCAAGTTTTTCCAATATAATGTTAAAGAAGAAAACTGAAAAGTGCTGCACAAAATGAAACATAAAAACCAAAAACTACATCAAGCCAATAAATTGCCAGATTAGTAAATATTACGCAGGGAAATATACTTGAGATTACGGGTTGAATACCTTTTTTCTAGTACTGCATCCTGCTCCTCACGAGAGGTGGTCACTTTGTTTGCCTGAAAATTCATACATGAAAAGCTATGAATGCACCAACAGTTTCAATATCCAGAAATGGTGCTTCAATTAATTTAATCAACAAAACTCTTATGGTCAATTAGAGTAAAGAGATGGTTGAAGATTTCTCAACATAAAATAAACAATAAAGAAATATTGAACAAATAATAATGAACTTCTTAAGATTACTAAGGGAGGAAAACTATGCGCGTGTGAGAGAGCAAGAGAGCGCATCACACACACACTCCATGGAAGCAACAAATGGAAAAAAAATATTGACAAGTAAATGAATAATATAAATAGCCATTAAGGAATGTCTTCCCCCTAACAAAAGGGAGGGAGTAAACCAAAAATGTCTTTTACAACACAATACCCCAAAAGCCTCTATATAAAACAAAGTGGAACAGCAAGGGGGTAAGGAATATAAAAGGCAATAAGGTTGTCCAATGAGGGGACTTGTCTCTCAAACTACCAAGTATAGAAATCAGTCAACAACACACCCTTCAACTTGTACACACGCATCACTCTCAAACGATTTCCTATTGCGCTTCCACCAAATCAATTGCATCAAGCGCAATGGAACAAGTCATAACGTTCTTCTGTCCCTCCCCGCCCTACAACGACCCAACCCACCAAACAAGACTAATCCAACCTCCTCCTCAGGGCAAACCCCAAATAACACCAAAGCCAACCCCCAAAGCTGCTTTACTACCTCTTAGTGAATAAGAATGTGGCGAACATGCTCTCCATCCCTCTTTGACATGCAACACTAATTAGTCAAAATTTGTCATCTCCTAATCAAATTGTCTTCAATAAAAAATTTCCCGTGAGCTGTAGTCCACAGAAAGAATGTCACACCCCGCAAACACTTTCCCTTTTCAACTCTGTGTCAACTACATGTGCCAAAAAAAACACCCATGGCAACCATTTAGTAATAACATTGAAACCTCAAATGTTTACACAAATCGAAATCTACTTCTATATCCTTGGAATACAAATTTCATCTCTCTAGGTATGTTAAGATCACTCTCTTCTCAAAGCAATCTAACAACGGATGGTATGACGACCACCGAAACCACCCGACATGTTAGGTTGAAACCTATCATATTTAAAGGCATCAAATTAATTAGCATATCTCTACCTCATTTTCCCAACAAACAGATTCTAAACACACTTCTCTCTAATGCTTCCTCTACTATCGGTGTAACGATTGATACCACAAAATCAAGAGGTTTCGTTGTTATAGCATGTACTTACATTATATAAAGGTGGGTGATATGAAAGAACGCATTGTTCCTGGATCTACCTGAATAAAACATCTCTACTGAAACTGATGAAACTAATCTAACAACGACTGAGATAGGAGAGATGTGATGCCATGTGATACAGTTGTGACAAGAGCAGCAGAAGGGCGATGACACGATGCAAAAGTACGAGAGGTGGCTAAAAAGTGTCCTTTCTGTACTAACTTAGGACATGCAGACTTCCAATAACCCTTCTTGTGAAAAAACTGCATTCATCCATAGCAACTCGGGACTTCAGTTTCCCCGTGACCTAAATCAAATTAGGAGAGGGAGTGGGCATCAGCGAAAGACGAGAGGTGGCACCAACTGACAAAGGAGTGGCAAAGACTAGCAGAGAAGAAATAGCTATTTGAGCAACCTTAAACCTTGTCTCCTCTACAATGAGTTCGCGAATAGCCCCCTCGACAGAAGGCAATGGAGAGCGATGAAGCATAGCACCACGAAATGACTAAAATTGATCATGGAGGGCCATCAGAAACTGTACGAGTCTCTACTTTTCATGATACTAGAGATAACTGGTAATCAATTGCAAGTCAAAGGGTTCCATAAAAGCTAATTGATCCCAGTAAGTTGTCATCTCATTATAAAGTTCTTGGATCGACTTGTTATTTTGTTTGGCGCTTTGAATGGTCATTTTCAACTCATATTGCTTGGTAAAATTAGAAGTGAGATACATATTCTGAAGATAGTCTTATACATGCTTGGTGATTGTATATTTTAAGAAATTCATTCCGATACTTGGTTCTACATAATTGTAGAACCAGGTGAGGACTTGTGCATGCTCCATATCTTATGTTGCAATAGATGAATTATAACCTTCAACCTTTGGATCTGAAGGTCGAACGGTAGAACATGTAACATATCCCCATTGCCCTTTTTCGAGAAGAAAGTTTTTCATAACGTTGTACCAATAAGAATGGTTGGACCCATTGAGGCAAATATTAATAGCTTGCAATTTTTTGTTAGCCATAACCAAAAAAAAATGGGGAACAACAAGAGCCAAACATAACCAACTTTTGGCTGCAAGCCAAACAAAGCCAAATAGAGCCAAACAGAACCAAACAGAGCCAATGTTCAAGATAGAGAGAGTTTCAGCGAGGTCGCTAGAGGTCACCAATGCACTTCAAGATAGAGAGGGATTTCGGCGAGGTCGCCGATGTACTAAAGAAGGTCATCGGAGATTGGCGAGGCAGAGGGTTGCTGTGGTCAGCGCTGTAGGTTGCGGCAACTAAGGTTTTTAGGAGTTTTAAAGGACGACGGCTAGGGTTTTTGGGTTTTCAAAGGTTTTTCGAAGGTTGGCGGCTAGGGTTTCTAGGGTTTTAAAGTTGGCGGCTAGGGTTTCTGAGGTTTCGAAGGTCGACGGCTAGGGTTTTGAGATTTCAGAGGTTTTGAGGGTCAGCGGCTAGGGTTTCTGGGGTTTCGAGGATCGATGTCACAAACATAAGGTGAAGTCGACGGCGCCGAAGGGAGAAGGAGCTTCAAGGGTCGATGGCATACATACAAGGTGAAGCCGGCAGCGAAGGGAGAAGAGCAAGTCTATGGCACCGAAGGGAGAAGAGCAAAGGGTTTTTGCAGAGGAGAGGACAAGTCGGGGTACCAAGAAGAAGACGACAATGTCGCCGGATGGAAGGGAGGTCGGCGGCGTCGAAGAGAATGGAGGTCGGCGTCGTACTAGGCTTTTGAACCCTGCTCTAATATCATCTTAACGAAGGAAGAAGCTATTATTATTGCATAATAATCCAAAAAAGCTTGAATAACAATGAAAGAATATATCAAATATATAAGCTATCGAAACCCTAATAATAGTAATAAGACTACTTAGGAAACGAGATTCTAATAA
>JAULJZ010083786.1:0-12561 GCA_032270985.1 Heliamphora pulchella
CCTTCTCTGCGCCAGTTTTCAAATGTACACCGAGGAGTAATGAAAACCCAACTCAACACACACACACACACACACACACACACACACACACACACTGTTACGGTACATCTATGGAGAACATTTTAAAAACCCACCATAGCTCAACTACTAAAACCCGCAAAATGATTTATACCACACATGTATAAAAAGAGATCCAATCCATCACAATGGAGATCTAAAACCATTTCCAACAAAATGTTTAAAAGGTGAGACTCAACCCCACGGGTTAGCTCCAAACCTCCAAAAAGACGTTTTTCACCCGATTTTACAAAACACCTCATTTTCAACCCTCCTTTTGAAAACTATGGATACCACGTACCCGAAACATGCATACAACCCAGAAAAGGCGTAAAAACCCTACTTTTACCCAAAAACCATGGTTTAAAACATGTAAACAACATTTCATGCATTTCTACCTGGTGAAAACAAGTATAACTGCATATAACACCCTCATAACAGCAGTAGGGTCTAGAATATTACCTCGTTGGGTCAAAACCCGACGCCTCAAAAATTGAACCTCGACGAAATGGAATTCTGTCTAGATATATGCGAAGCTCCTAGCACCAACATCAAGGATCTGATGTCCGAACACTAAAAATCGAGCCCCGGGCCCATCAAAACCTAGAGAGAAGGCAGAGAAACGGGAGAGAGAAACCAGATCTGAATTCAAAAATATCTAAAATATCTTCCAAGACTTGATATTTATAGAAAAACGCCACATCACATAGGTCAGTTGACTAGGCCCCCATTCCAGTCGACCAAAAAACCTTCTGGAAAACTAAAACCTCACACCGCCTCAAGTCCAGTCGACTGGACCCTCCTGGTCAGTCGACTGAACCACCAAAAACCCCACTCAGTCGACTGAACTCACCCCTTCAGTCGATTGAAATTCTTACTGAAATTTTCTCAGCTTGTTTTCTGCTACAGAACATGTTTTATAGCCTAAACACTTGTCAAACAAACCTCTTTTGAACCCAAACAAGTGTAAAACTCATACGCACATACCGTTTTATTTCGAAGAAACAAAATCCCAACATACAGAGATCAAAGGTTAACTCAAACTCCGTCAACACTTAAATTATTCTCCAAATAAACTGGGTTTGGGGCTCACACAAGAGTCCACAAGAAAAAAAGTCACATTGAGCGTAAGTATCACCTGATACGAGAAATTGTATAGAGAGGTGATACTGCTATGAGCAAGATTGCATCAAGAGACAACCTTGCAATCCTTTTACAAAGAATTTACCAGCTAAGAATTTTGATAGTCATATAGAAGGCATGAGAGTCAGATGTATGACAGCATGATTTTGAGTATAAGTAGAAGATTGTTATGGTTGGTATACCGAAAATTATATTTTTAGTATTTAATTTTATTTTAATAAAATTAACTTTTTATTTTATGATAATCTTAATGAACAATGTATGCAATGTCATTTCGTTAATATTATGCATAGATGTCCTTTATTCTATACAGTGTTTAATCTGGTGTGTAGAGACGACTTGCACACAGAATATCATATTTTAAGTTTTTACAGAATATAAGTTTTTCATCATAGTTTAGATAAAAATGGACATACCATTAGTACAACTGTAGTATAGAGTTTTAGTAGGCCTGTATTGGTTACGAGGAACAGATAATAGCGTCGTCTATTATTTTGACTCTTTATGTTAGTACACTTTATGTGTATTGAATGGAACACATTAGGGTAATTAATTTTATACTAATTATATAAATTAATTCATACCCCAATGTTATTATGAGAGTACTTATACTCTTAATTCGAAAATAAT
The DNA here is from genome assembly GCA_032270985.1 of Heliamphora pulchella. Lineage (NCBI taxonomy): Eukaryota > Viridiplantae > Streptophyta > Magnoliopsida > Ericales > Sarraceniaceae > Heliamphora > Heliamphora pulchella. The sequence goes on from JAULJZ010083786.1 coordinate 1,831, forward strand.
TATTGATTTGTATATATTTAATATTCATTGTTTTGATTTATTAGAAGGTGCGATCTTATATGGGTCTATATTTTCGGTGAGTTGAATAGCGGTATTATTTACATGGTGAGTATTAATCATTGACGGAATTCACGTCTTGAATGATCGAGATTGACGATACCCCTTAAGGAAGCTTATAAGTTTTGACTAGGATAAACTCTGTAGGTGGATTTGATTATCCGGCGGTCAAGTAAGTTAAGCGGAAGGATTTAAAAAATTTAAAGATGCTGAATGAGTATATGTGTTCCACAAGAAATTTTTATCATAATTACTCCACAGGTCCCTACTATAGCCCTATAAATATACGGGTAGACTGAACCATATTCATAACTTATCTTCAAGACTAAAGCTGTTCAGGTTCTATCGGTACGAGTTCTCGATAGACTATAGCCCACACTATATTTTGGAATTGTATAAGGGAATACAGTAGTAGATTTGACGAAAGCTTCAACTCGGAATCGAAATCGTAGTTGAAGAATCGACCGAAAAAATGTATTTTTCTAAATTAGCTGTGCTTGCACGATTTTTTATTTTGATCATTCAACATTAAAAATTTTATTTGAAGCCCGTTTTGGCGATTGTCCGTCTAGTTAATTTTTATCAAAAATTGTTTACAAAAATAATGATCTTAGTAGCTTTGCCTGCAACATTTACAATAGCTGCTGGAGCAAAGGCAATGCTGGCTGCCCAAAGGGAAGCATCCTATTAGTGAATCAATGCCCTCTGCTCTGACAATAGAAGCATCACACAATCAGCCCATACCTGATCAACCTGCAAGAAGAAGATACAGTTTAAGCAAGCTAAACAAAATAATGTAACAAAAAAAAGAAAAGGATAGAGACAAACCCGGGTGATGTAAATTCTAAACTCTTAGATTGGAGGAACTGGAACAGGGAGAGTGAAAAGGTGTCCTGCGACAAAGATTGTGATGTCTCATGGAATCTCTGCATCTGCTGCTCCTTCAGCTCTTACACCGGCCACTCCGGCAACCCCAAATCCTACCCCCAGCCACTCTAGTAGCTCCTACTCCTATCTTCAGCATAGATGCTACCTCCGTTACTCTCACTTTCCTCTAACCTCGTCCAGCCAGAAGGACCCTTGCAGTAATAGGAGGATGACCCATCGGTCCCATCAAATGTCATCTCGACCATGTCATATAGTCACTTGTGGGCTCTAGCAGGGTAGATGCATAGTCGCCAACCACCTCCAGCATAATGTCCAGTCCACTCATAAAATCTATCTGATGCATGAGAGCCGGAGGAGGCATTGGAATCCAGAAGTGATCCCAGCCAAGAGACTGGCAAACTACTCTCTTTGAGGTACCACTCTTTGCAGAAGGGGGCCTCTAGTAGAATCTGTAGTGCAGAGGTGTCACAGCTACGCATCAGATCTGCGCTAACTCTATCCTCCACTCCTCGCTAAACATCCCATCAAACCTACCGAAGAGAGGAAGAAAATAACAAAACAAGAGCGAATCAGAGCAGTGAACAGTGGTAAAGCAGTAAACAACAATGAACAGAATAAAAATAGTAAGCAGTGTATAGAACAACACGTAATAAAAAGTGAACAGTGACAGAGCAGTAAACAACGATGAACAGAATTAGAACATCAAGTAGTGAGCAGAACATCACGCAATGAATAGTGAACAGTGGATAGTGAGCAGTAAGCAGTGAGCAATAATAAGAACAAAGAAGAGAAGATATACTTGATTGGGAGTCAGTTGGTCCAAGAGTTGTCAAAATCTATTTAAATTCTTACCCTCGGCCTTTATCCCCTTCAATCATCTTGCCTACTGAGCTGTGCGGGGAATAACTAGAAGATCCTCGTGGGAATTTGCCGGGATATGCATCCTGAGGTACTCGTAACTCCACAGTTGTAAAAGAAAGGGTCAGTAAAAGAACAGATAACGGATACGAGAATGGATAAAAGTGCAAAAGACAGAAATAAAGATATACCTCCCAAATTCTCCAGTATCTTGCAACGCTGAGCTCCTACGAGATCCGTGTCACTGCCCTCATTGAGCCATAGGGGCTAGCAAGAGCAGCGCCTCCCCAATCATAGGTGGCGATTTGGTCTAAGTGAAAAAGGGCTCCCAGGTAATGTAGATGAACGGTGTTCTCCCTGTTCGCGAACAAGGAGACACCAAACATATATAATAGAAATGCCCGAGCGAAATGCCCAAGCGACCCACTCATAATGTCGGGGCTCTATGTAATGGAAGTGTCGAAAATAGGTGAAAAACTAAGTATACCTGACGCGGCCCTAGTCCATCTGAAGCTGGAAAGTGCTAAGGAAATATGCTAGAGCCTCTACAGAATGTAGAATATTCAGGTCAAATGAAATGCGATCACCACCAACATGAATGCTGATGATCATAGAGAAGTTCAAAGGCGTTAGAGTGGCCTCGAATGTAGTGAAGTGAAAGGTGTTGGTGGTATACCACCACCTCTCGGCTAACGCGGCCAACTATATCCTGTCATTACTGGTCTTACCAAGCAACGATATGAAGCAGGAGAAACCAGAACCGTCAATAAAGGCGTGGCTCAGGGGAGGAAGAGCTCCATACCACTCGAGGACATCTCTAGAGCCACCAAAACCTCGAATAGGTAAACCAGCCTGTGGAAGCAAAAACAAGATGTCAAATCAAATAGAAAGCAAAGAATGAAGAAAGAGAGATAACCCTGTTTAAGATCCTAGTCATATGTGAAGCGTTGTTTAGGTATTCTAAAGTCCAAACGGTATCTTAGGTCTACCAAGCCTTAGTGAGCTAGGCACCCTAAGCCTTGGTGCGCCAGAAAAATCTTGTTCAAAATCCTAGTCATATGCGAAACATTGTCTAGGTATTCCTAAGTCCAGATGGTGTCTTAGGTCTCTCAAGCCCTAGTCAGCTAGGCACCCTGAGCCCTGGTGTGCCAAGCCGTTAAATTCCTAGTCATATGCGAAGCGTTGTCTAGGTATTCCTAAGTCCAGACGGTATCTTAGGTCTCTCAAGCCCTAGTGAGCTAGGCACCTTACCCTAGTGAGCTAAGCACCCTAAGCCCTGGTGCACCAGGTAAACCCCGTTAAAATCCTAATCATTTGCGAAGCATTGTTTAGGTATTCCTAAGTTTAAACGGTGTCTTAGGTCTCTCAAGACCTAGTGAGCTAGGCACCCCAAGCCTTAGTGAGTTAGGCACCCTAAGCCCTGGTGCGCCGGACAAACACTGTTAAAATTTTAGTCATATGCGAGATATTGTCTAGGTATTCCTATGTCCAGATGGTGTCTTAGGTATCTCGAGCACTAGTGAGCTAGGCACCCTAAGCCTTGGTGCGCCAAGAAAATCTTGTTCAAAATCCTAATCATATGCGAAGCGTTTTCTAGGTATTCCTAACTCCAGACGGTGTCTTAGGTCTCTTAAACCCTAATGAGCTAGGCACCCTAAGCTTTGGTGCGCAAAGTAAATCTTGTTTAAAATTCTAATCATATGCGAAGCGTTGTCTAAGTATTCTTAAGTCCACACGGTGTCTTAGGTCTCTCAAGCTCTAGTGAGCTAGGCACCCTAAATCGTGGTGCACCACGCAAAGCCTGTTAAAAACCTAGTCATATGCGAAGCGTTGTCTAGGATATGCTAAGTCCAGGCAATGTCTTAGGTCTCTCAAGCCCTAGTGAACTCGGCACCTTAAGCCCTGGTGCGCTAAGCAAATCTTGTTAAAATTCTAGTCATATGCAAAGTGTTGTCTAAGTATTCCCAAGTCCAGACGGTATCTTAGGTCTCTCAAGCCCAAGTGAGCTAGGCACCCTATGCCCTGGTGCGTTAGGCAAATCCTATTAAAATTCTAGTAATATGCAAAGCATTATCTAGGTATTTCTAAATCCAAACGGTGCCTTAGATCTCTCAAGCCCTAGTGAGCTAGGCACCCTAATTCCTGGTGTGCCAGGCTAACCCTGTTCAAAATTCTAGTCATATGTGAAGGCGTTGTCTAGGTATTCTTAAGTTCAGATGGTGTCTTAGGTCACTCAAGCCCTAGTGAGCTTGGCACCCCAAGCCCTAGTGCAACTGGTAAACCCTGTTCGAAATCCTAGTCATATACAAAGAGTTATCTATTTTCTAGATTCATGAGACGATCCTTGGGTTTGTCTTCCGCCCTGCCCTAGGGACCTGTGTTTTGAATCCTAGTAACTAGGTGTTTTGTTCAAAAAACTCCAATTGTCCAGGTATTCTGTTAGATCCATAGTCCGATGTCCAGGTCTATCGTCTTGGTTCTCTTGGTTTTAAATATTATATAGTGTGTTTAATGTCTGTTATGAGTTTTAAGTCCCGTTTGTTATCAGGTTCTTAATTGCATATTAAATATGTTATAACTTTTAACTAGGGCAATCTGTTATGTTTTGGGTTCTTTAAATCACATACATCATACCGCACGTAATAGAGGATCCTAGACATGCATCTATGTTCGAGAGTGGAACTACAAACATGCTTCAACATTCTAAATTAAAAAAGAAGAAAAGAGGACTTACCACATGATTCTGACGAGAAAGGTGAACGTGGGGCTCACGAAGAAAAAGGTCAGGAGTGATGTCGGCAACTAGAGGCTTGTACCTACTCATTCCGCTTGGTCTCAGGCGGTGAGGCGTTGGAGCATATCACAAAGGGTCGAACGGAGCCGGAATGCCCTCACCAACATAAGGATCTAAAAAGCCTACTATCTCAACCTTAGCAGCTACTTGGTCTCCTACCGCCTGCGCCACTGCTGCCGCTCGTGCTGCTGCCTCGTGATCCTCGGTAGCTCAAAGTAGAGACCGCTCCACCTCGGTCACTAGTATATCCATAGCCCCCATAGAGGTGGAGGGTTGAAGGTTAGAAGTCACGCCTGCAGGAATACTGGAGCCGACACCACCAATGGCACCAATGGACGTGCTATCTGTAGCGGAGGGTCCCCATTGTGCCCCAAGATCGTCGTCTCCACGATCGCGACCCGTGATAAAGAGGAATGGAAGGAACAAAAGCAAGGAATACATCTTGTGTCTGAAGAAACGAGTTGAAAGCTAAAGAAACCTTGGAATGTTTGGAGATCGCAAAGGAATCGCCGAGATAGTAAAAAGGAGTTAAAGAGAGAGGTCGAAGGGTGCGAATGGGACTGCCTCTCACAGTTTGGGGGGTCTTAAAGGCGTTAGGATGTTGCAGTCGATACTTCCCATGTTTGTGACCACAAGGTTTTCGAAAGATTTCTTCGCGATCGCAAGCTTTGTTTGAAAAGATCTTCATAACCGCGACTTGTCCGAGCAGTCACATCGCGACCTAGAGCTTCGAACCCTGCGCCGCAAGGTTTAAATGTTGCGGTCGTACCTTGTTTTGTCATCATTACGTTTTAAAGTCTTAACTCGACTTTTTAATTATTTTTGTCCCGTTTTCATCCCAAACACTTAGGTATTGACTCGACCTATTAATTTAGATTTTCTCCCGATAAAAATAGTTTTAAAGTCTTGACTGAACTTTTTATTTATTTTCTGTCCTGTTTTTGCCCAAATTTTTAGGTCTTGACTCGACCTATTAATTTGTGATTTTCTCCTAATAAAATAGTTTTAAAATCTTGACTCAACTTTTTAATTATTTTTTGTCCCGTTCTCGTCCAAATTTTTAGATCTTAACTCGACTTATTAATTTGTAATTTTCTCCCGATAAAAATAATCTCAAAGTTTTGGCTCGACTTTTTAATTATTTTTGTCACGTTCTCGTCCCAAATTTTTAAGTTTTAACTTGACCTATTAATTTGTGATTTTCTCTCGATAAAATAGTTTTAAAATCATGACTCAACTTTTTAATTACTAGGTATTGCCCGTGCCTAAAGGCACTACAACTATTTTTTTGAGATTACTCGTGCATTTTAATAATTTCTTTAAAATCTCATTATTCTAAATATTAAACGTTAAAAAAAATTTGACAAAAGTTCTCATATTTTTCGGAAAATAACCTGTAATAAAATTAATCAACACAATATGCACAAGCTCTTTTTGAATCCAACAACAAAATCACAACTCAATTAAAACCATCCTAACTTATTATACATACATTTAAAAGCTTCAGTCTGAAATCAATAGCATAAATCAATTAAAAAAAAGATAATTATTCTAAGTATTAAACTTTTTTAAAAAATTGACAAAATTTTCTCTGTTTTTCGGATAATCCAACGATTTGACCGTTTACTAAATAACCTTTAATAAATTCAAGCAACACAATATATACAGGCTCAGCCTGGATCCTAACAATAAAACCATAACTCAAATAAAATCATCCTAACGTCTCATGCATACATTTAAAATCTCCAATTTGAAATTAATAGCACTAACCAATTAAAAAAAAAAAGATAATTATTCTAAGTATTGAACTTTTAAAAAAATTTGGCAAAGTTTCTCTTATTTTTTGGATAATTCAACAGTTTGACTGTTTACTAAATAACCTGTAATAAAATCAAGTAACGCAATATATACAGACTCTGCCTGGATCCCAACAATAAAGCCACAACTCAAATAAAATCATCATAACTTTTCATGCATACATTTAAAATCTCCAGTTTTAAATCAATAATATAAACAAATCAAAAAAAGTATTTCAGTTTTATAGTCTACACCGAGTGCGAAATGCCTCAGTTCAAGAATCCACTGGAAAGTTTAAAAAAAAAAAAGGCTGTTAACACACCATGGTACACATCAAATGTACCATAAAACTAAAATGCCTTAATCTATTGTAATTCTCCTATCCTTGCTAATGAGAAAAATTGCAAGAAGAAACACATTTGTTCCACGATAACTCAAAGGCCTTAATCTATTGTAATCCTCCTGGCCTACTCCATCATTAACAAATTGAACCCATAAGAAAAAATAAAAATGAGGAAGTGTTGAGCCATAAAAGAAAATCTTGTTTATACACAGCTAGTTAAGGTTTCCAGTATTGTCCCATAAACTAAGATTGACTGTGCTCCCATCCACAACCACATTTGCACTAAAATTGTCAAAAACAGTTGGCGCGTAATCCTATTTTCCAATCCAAAAACATACATAAGATCAATGCTTAAGAGCTTATCTAATTTCTTTCACAAAATATCAATAAGATTTCAAAAGTAATAGCAAGATCATTCTCAAATACAGACTGCAAATTGACTTTTTTTCTCAATTAATAAGCAATGCCACCATACAATAAGCAAACTGATCATTCTCAAATACAGATTGAAAAAACTGTGATTATGACTTCAAGCAATACAATTTGTGCATATTAATTTAGAATCGAAAATTTCTGGCAAAAAGCCATAAACAAAATTGTTTGGATTTTCGTAGCTTTTTGCTGAGCAATAACTTTTTACTCTCTTCAAGTTCATTCCCACGTCTAGAAAGGATATTAATGAGATTCTATAAGAGAACGCATCTTTCTATTCTAGCACGAAGGTTCATCAAAAATAGAAGATATTCAAAAGATAAAAAAGAAACAGGGATAATTACACAACAGTTCACAAAAAATGCCTGGAGAAATATTAGAGTTGGGAGCTCACCGTAGATCACTTTTTTAGATCACTTAATGGCTTGCAGTAATGACTGAAATTAGAAGGGACATAAATAAAATATAAAAAAAATAATAATAGTAATAGATCAATAGATTATTTAAATGCCTAGATTAAATAATAACATCAGATCAATTAAAAAATGTACAATTTTTGCATCCTAATTGGTAGTGATAACCGGAATAAATAATAACTCATCAATAAAAAAATGCACAATTAACACATCTTAAAGGTACTACCAACACATATGACTCAACTAAAACCAATTATTTTTTAAACACTCTTGATACAATTTTAACAAAATTAAAATGGTCACCCTTATTTGCTAGTGACCAACCCCAAGCACTTGCACTTCACATCAGATTCATCCAAGTGTTGCACTTATCAAGAAACACAATCAAGATTCAAGAGTAGGATGAGTAGAGCAGTTAGAAAATCAATATAATGAAAATGAAGAATAAAAAAGTACCAACCTCATCGATTCCAGAAGTACCAAAAAGTCGATTTTGGACTTTCATGTACTCAATAAGAGGGCTCTGTGAAGATTGGTTCATCAACTAAATGACTTTTGTACACCAAATTAATAAAAAAAACTAACAAACATTACATAGATTCAACAATATACCGACATGGCAATAGGTTTTAATTATTAACACATCTTAAAGGTACTACCAGCAATATGACTCAACTAAAACTAATTATTTTTTAAACACTCTTGATACAATTTGAACAAAATTAAAATGGTCACTCTTATTTGCTAATGACCAACCCCAAGCACTTGCACTTCACATCAGATTCATTTAAGTGTTGCACTTATCAAGAAACACAATCAGGATTCAAGAGTAGGATGAGTAGAGCAATTAGAAAATCAATATAATGAAAAGGAAGAATAAAAGAATACCAACCTCATCGATTCCAGAAGTTCCCAAAAGTCGATTTTGGACTTTCATGTACTCAATAGAGGGCACTGTGAAGATCGGTAACCCAATACACCTCGTGTAGTTGCAATATTTTGAGACTCAAAAAAGAAAAAAAGGTATGAAAATTGAAGAATAATTGTAAAGAAACAAAACGATTTGATGAAAAATAAATATATGCAGCCGCATACAATAGGATAAAAACACAATAGCATTGAAAGGGAAAAAACAAAAAGGAGAAACCGACTACAAATTGCTGTCACCAGGAGAGTACCATGACATTTCCTGCACTTGTTGCAATAACATTATACTTTTTTAGTGCTTTCTTCACCAAATTCTTTAATTTTAATTACGTTACACATATATAGGATATGTACAGTATCAACAGCCAACTTTCCATATTAAGTAAGCTATAATATGACCGGCTTGTTAGTGAGAAGAAATGCTTTGAACATGCTTTAGATGTTCAATAGGATAATAACCTTAAAATTTCGTGCGGGTCTGTCACTATAGTAATACAAAAGAATTTACGACAATATCAATTTTTTACCTTATATCAAATTTATCATAATTGGACAAACTGCAAGTTACTATATTACTAACTTAATAATAATTCATCATGTTATCTCTTTAATAGGGTAACAAAAGAAAAGTATAAAAGATCTACTACTACTAAAGAAATTAAAATAAAATTAATTCATGCATAATCATGGAGTTAAATACAGTCACTGAAGTAGATAATAAGAAAACTGGCATACTTCTCTAATTTATTATGGTTATATTCTTCAAAATAAATTTCAAGAATTAATTTCCTATTATGGGTATACACTCACTAAATCAATTTCCAAAATTAATTTCCAATAAGAGATCACTATGGTTTCTAAGAAATTTGTAAAACTAAAATTTCACCCAAATACAACTAAATTGAAGCCACATAAAATTATAATATTGCGAGAAAGCTCAGCAAAGCAAGAGAATATGTAGGTGAAAAATCTTTTTGGTTTGTTACTTACAAAAAAAATGAATACATGATATTGCTAGAAGAAATGAAGATTGATCAACGATGCAGAGAAAAAAAAGATGAAGAAATAAAGAAATGAAAATTGGATATAGTAGCCCAACGATGCAGAGAAAAAAAACAACAACATAGCTCCTAAATTACTTTATCAAGGCACGTACCATAAAATTCAACCAAACACGCATATCAACACATATATAGACAACAGATTTTGGTTACTATTCTTAGAGTTCATCTTCATTACAAAAAATGATAGTAATAAAAAAAGAAGAGTATGTGCATAAAAATAGGGGATAAAACAAATGGTGGGTACCATTTCCTTTCTCTGTTTTGCTGCTGCTTCATGGTGCCCCTAAATTATATGTACAGAAAATGAACAAAGTGAGAAAGAGGTAAAAGGTGAAAAGAAAAAAAAATGGCATGACTCACTTCCCCCTCCCCCACAAAAAAGAACTAAGCGCACACACAGAGAGAGACCCAAAATTGACTGGCCTAACACTTTCTTATAAGGTATCATGATTCTAAACACCAAACAAATGGCATCAAATCAACAAAATTGTGACCAAATTCAAAATTCTGACCAGGTATGGGGAACCCCAAATTTGGCAGAATTTTTCATATTTTTCGGATAAACCAACGGTTTAATCGTTTACAAAATAACCTGTAATAAAAACAAACAACGCAATATACATAAACTTTGCCTAGATCCTAACAATAAAATTACAATTCAAAAAAAGAAAACAACGCAATATACACAGACTCTACCTGAATCCCAATAGCAAAATCACAACTCAATTGACTGGCTGAAAGAGTTTTGACCTAGTTTTGGGAGCAACAATAATAGTTTGTAACATAGGATTTTCTTCATAATTTGTTGATTTTGGAGAGAGAGACTGATCACCTATTCAGACACACATGCGACTGAAATTTATCCCAATTTGAAAAATTTAACTTGCTTAAAAATTCAATTAAGAAATTGAACAAAGAAATTAGAGACCTTATTTGGTCCCAAATTGTTTTCCCTTGAGACAACACCCAATGTGTAGCTTCCAAATAACATGGCAAAATTGCCAGATGTAGTATTGCATTAGTCATTGATCAAAAGCTATTATAAACATAAATGGGATTCACCAGATTAATAGCTTGCGAATTCTGGTTTAATTCAAAACAATTTGATCCCAAATTCAGCAATTTTATATTACCAACTACAACAAAGATCTAAGC
>JAULJZ010083807.1:0-12560 GCA_032270985.1 Heliamphora pulchella
TCATAAAATAAAAAATTAATTTTATTAAAATAAAATTAAATACTAAAAATATGATTTTCAGTATACCAACCTTAACACCTTTTTCATACAATATAAACAAATAGTTTTAACATGATCATTTTTAGAACAAGTACTTCTTAAGAAAGCCTCGAAATCTTTAATTTTCCTCATTAAATTCATAATTTCATTTTCGCTTCAAAAGAATTTTATTCTTTTAAGCTCATCTCTTAAATAATTATTTTCTTCTTTTATAGTGGAAATTTCAATTTTATATGCTTTTTCGAAAATCTCATAAGATAATTTTAACTCAATAAGTTCGTTTGAAAGTTTTTCAATTTCCATTTTTAAAGAAGTATTTTTCTTGCCCAACTTCAAACAACATTTATATAAACATTTATATTCTTTTTGAAGTTTCTCATACATAGGGAAGGATTAATCACATGATTTATCACTATTATAATTTAATGCATTTGAAGTACTTATAGTGTTAGAATTTACCTCACCAATGCTATGAGCCATATAGCAAAGATTTACCTCCTCATTGCATGAATCTCCACTGGAAGTGCTTGTGTCAAGTTGATACCAGGTTGTAGCCTTCATAGCTTTCTTCTTCTTCTTTTTGGACTCTTTCCTTCTTGATTCCTTTTTCCTTGAATCACTTTTGTGCATCTTTGAACCTTGGAGTCTTCTTGTAAGCTTTTTGTTCTTTCTTAAAAATTTTCCAAGCTTTGTAGTGATGAGCTTCATATCACGATCTTTATCCTCTTCATCACTGGAGCTCTCATTTGATGCTTTGAAGATAACCATCTTTTCTTTGTTGAGCTCAATTTCTCTATCATTGATTGCCATCTCATAGGTAAGGAGTGACCCGATGAATTCATCCAAGGTCATCTTCTTTAAATCTCTAGCCTCTGTGATGGCCGTGGCTGAAGGCATACTGGTAGCAAACCCCTATGCACTTTTCTCAATAATTCATAAGAGAGGTAAATCTTTCCAAGAGCATGTAAAGAATTGATGATATGCGTAAATCGAGTATACATGTCAGAAATTGATTCCTGAGTATGCATCTTAAAAGACTCATATTCACTTGTTAATCGATCTACTTTAGAATTTCTAACATCATCAGTTCCTTCATAAGTGATTTCAAGATTTTTCCAAATTTCTTGTGCATTTATGCATATCATAACTCTATTAAATTCATTTGCATCTAAAGTACAGTATAAAGTATTAATAGCACTAGAATTTATTTGCAAAAACTTCATATCATAATCATCTAATTCATGATCTAATTTAGGAACTTCTTTTTCATTAATTAATTTCATGGGAATATAATCGCCTTTTTCTATAACTTGCCAAGTATGCCAATTCATACTTTGAATAAAAATTTCCATGTATTATTTCTAAAAAGTATAATGCATGCCACATAATAAATGAGGTCGAACGGACGATTGTTCCTCACCAAAAGGAGATGCACTGATTTGAGTAATGGATCTTTTCACGAAAACGTTTTAAAAAAAATGTGACCTACTCTGATACCAATTGAGAGTGTAGGTGTAATCCCAAAAGGGGGTGAATTGGGTATTTAAAAATTTTATGCCAAGAAGATGGACCCAATTAAAACATGCAATCCCAAATCGTCCACAAGTATTCTTCAACAAACAATTTCAAGTAGATATAAAATTTAAAGTGCGAAATTAAAGAGATAGAGTTAGAGAGATACGACACTAAGATTTTTACAAGGTTCGGCGCACTAGCCTACGTCTTTCCCTCAAGCCAACCGCTATGAGGATTTTCACTAACACTCCTTCAGTAGGTGGAACAGCTTCTCTCTTTCAAATAGGCGGAGTAGCCTCTCTTGAGAATGTCCCCTTCTCAAGTACACACTCCTTTAGTAGGCGAAACAGCCTATTTTGAGAATATCCCGTTCTCAAGTCCCTCCTTATAGGCAGAGTTCTCTCTCTCCTTCAATAGGTAGAATGGCCTTTCTTGAGAATCACCTTCTCAAGTTACAACAAGAATACAAGGAATCCAAATAGGATTATACAATGAATTAGCTCATTCAGCGAGCAAATGAATACAAATGAAGTACACTAATATTCACTCCAAAGGATATACATGTGAAAAGCTCAATGGAGTATTTCTAAGATTTTCTCTCAAAAATATCTCATAAAAATAAAAAATTTAGAGAACAAACTTGATGTATATGAGAGAGTATGATAGAGGGCTTTTCTATTTCTTTTGCAGGGCTTAAGGACTCTATTTATAGGTAAAAAACATGAACTAGCAGTTTGGCTAAATAAGGAAGTTTTAAAATAGCTGTTAAGTTAAAAAATTCAAAAATAGGTGATTCGGTAGACTGGATTGAAAGGTTCAGTCGACTAGATTGGTTCAGTCGACTGGATCTTGGTCTTCAGTTGACTGAATTGCGACTGCTCAATTTTTTTTGACTTCAAATGACCATAATTCCTTCATATAGATTCCGAATAGTGTCATTCTTATGTTCAAATTGAAGTCCCAGAAGTCTACTTTCCAATGGTTCCAATCCCATAACAAAACCAATTTTTTACAAAAAGTTATTGCCAAAATACCAAAGGTATGTCAATTTTCTTTACACAATTTTTGCATATTTTTGGCCGAACTTCTTTTGAAACATTTTAAAACACATTTTATACTTTGAAAATGATTTTTCATGAAACATTTAACAAACCTATGGTCCATCTAAGATTTCCTATGAGTTTTCACACATATAACTAATGGTATGTGATCTTACATAGGTCCTAGTGCATTTACATTTAGAAAATCTTCAAGTTTTTCAAGTCTTTTTCTTTTATTCTTGGTTTTTCTCGTGCTCCATGGATCTTAGCCGCTTGAATATGATCTTCATGCTTCATGGATTCCATTTTTCTTTCTCAATTGTACTTGTGTCATTGAAGTCCTATGAACACACTCAATTTGCACAATTAGAAGTTTTGGTTTGTTATTATTAAAATATGTTAAAATCAAGTTAGGCCAACATCATAGACCTAAATAGGTCAAAGCATCGTAGGGTGTAACAGAGGCACAGTCAGGTGGGCATTCCAACAAGAGGCAGAGGTCCTTTAGCCCTGGTCCTCATCCTTCTGGGTCACATCAGTAGTTTCTTGCACTAGCACCCTTAGTGGCTTCATCTGGAGGGTCAGAGCAGAGGGAGCTCATTTGTTTCTAGTGTAGGCAGCCAAGGTATCGTACGTCAAATTACCTGCAGAAGAGGCAGTTCTAGAGTTTAGTACTTGTTCAGTCTCAGGGAAGAGAGCCACCAGTCTATTTTGGGCGTGGCTAGCCAGGACATTTACGCAGGAACTACCCTCAGGGAGGAGGTGTACAGAGCAGGATAGGTGCATCAGTTGTTTAGTTCACACCGGGACGATAGACATACCGATAGCCACACCAGATATCAAACCCTATAGCTACAATAAAGCACTCCAAGACAAAAATGCAGATCTTTGGCAAAAGGCTACAAATTCAGAGATGAAATTCATGTATTATAATCAGGTTTGGAAACTTGTAGAACAACCTAAAAGGATAAAACACATCGGATATAAGTGGATCTACAAGAGAAAGAGAGGAGCAGATGGGAAGGTTGAAACCATCAAAACTAGGCTCATTGGAAAAGGGCTCACTTAGAAAAAAGAGATCGATTATGAGAAAATCTTTTCGCCGATAGCCATACTTTTGTCTATCCGAATTCTCTTATCCATTGTGGCTTATTTCGATTACAAAATTTGAAAAATAGATGTCAAGACAACTTTCCTTAACGGAAGTTTTGACGAGTGTAACTATATGGTACAACCAGACGGTTTCATAGCAAAGGGTTAGGAGCACATGTTATGCATGCTTAAGAAAACTATTTATGGACTTAAGCAGGCATTGAGGTCTTGGAATACTCGATTTGATCAAGCCATTAAGTCTTATGATTTTGATTAAAGTCAAGATGAGTCCTATGTGTACAAGAAGCGTGACGGAAGCGTAGTGGTTTTTATAATATTTTATGTTGATGATATCTTGCACATCTGAAACGATGTGGGGGTGTTGTCTTCGCTAAAAGTATGGTTATCTGTGTAATTCGATATGAAAGACTTGGGAGAAACTAGTCACATCCTTGAGATCAAACTTTTACTAAATCTAAAACAAAAGATGTTGGGCTTACCACAAGCAAATTATGTCAATGACATCCTTACTCGTTTTAGTATGTAGAATTCCAAGAAAGAGTTTCTCCCTTCCAAGCATGTAATCACTCTATCCAATGATCAACATCCTAAGACACTTGATGAGATAGAGAAGATGAAGGCAGTTTCTTATGGTTCGGCAGTAGAAAACTTAATGTATGCTATGCTTCGTACAAGACCCAACATCTGCTTTGTCGTTGGTATGGTTAGTAGATATCAGTTTAACCCAGGGTAGGAGTATTGAATTGCGGTAAAAAATATAATCAAGTACCTAAAAAGAACTAAGAATTATATGTTGATTTACCAGATAGATAGTTTAGTACCTTTTGAGTACAGAAACTCAAATTTCAGTCAAAAAATTTTTTTCGTAAATCTACCTCTGGATATGTGTTTACCTTGGGAGGTGGAGCTATAAGTTGGAGGAGTATCAAGCAGTCCTGCAATGTTGATACCACCATAGAGGCTGAGTACATCGAAGCTTCTAAAATAGCCAAGAAAGTCGTTTGGCTCAAGAACTTCCTGTTGGATCTAGGTGTGGTGCCTTCAATTCAGTCGGCTATTACAGTTTATTGTGACAATAGCGGAGCAGTTGCAAACTCGAATGAGCCAAGAGTCCACAAGAAAAAAAATACATTAAGTATAAGTATCACCTGATACGAACAATTGTAAAGAGAGGTGACGTTGCTGTGACTAAGATCGCATTAGAGGACAACCTTGCAAATCCTTTTGCAAAGAGAATACCGGTTAAGATTTTTGACAGTCATGTAGAGGGCATGAGAGTCAGATATATGGCAGCATAGTTTTGAGTATAAGTGAGAGATTATTAGGGTTGTATACTAAAAATCATGATTTTATTTGATTTTAGTATTAAATTTTATTTTAATAAAATTATTTTTCTATTTTATGAGAATCTTAATGAGTAATGAATGCAATATCATTTTTTTAATGTTATGCATGATTTTTTTTCATTCTGTACAATATTTAATCTGGTGTATAGTACGGCTTGTATAGAGAAGACCAGATTATAGGTTCTTGCAGAATATAAGTTTTGTTCACAGTTTAGATGGAATTGGACAAACAATCAGTACGACTGTAACACAAAGTTTTAGTAGGTATGCATCGGTTACGAGAAACAGATAATAGTGTCGCATATTATTCCGACTCGTTATGCTAATATACTTTGTGTGTATTGAATATAACCATATCAAGAATATTAATTTTATACTAACTATATAAATTAGTTTACACTACATGGTTATTATGAGTTCTTATATTCTTAATCCCGAAATAAATATTATTTGTATATATTTAATATTCATTATTTTGATTCATTAGATGGTGCGATCTTTTATGGGTCAATAGTCTCGGTGAATTGGATAGCGGTATTAATTATATGGTGAATATTAATTATTGACAGAATCCACGTTGCGATTGTTCAGAATTGACAATACTCCCTTAAGAAAGTTTATAAGTTTTGACTAGACCAAACCCTACAGGTGAATTTAATTATCTAACAGTTAAATAAGTTAAACAGAAGAACTTAAGAAATTTTAAAAATACCGATTAAATTAAATTATCACTAATTAAATTTAATTAGCGGGTATTGAGAATCTTAACGTGGGGAGATGACTTAAGCATTTAATAATAGGAGCTCAATGCAAATTGGTCTCAAAATTATAGCTAAGAGTGTAGTTACAGTTCTTTAGTGGTATGAATTGTAATTTATTATTTTATAAAATTTGCAGAAATCGCTGCAAGATTTTCATAATTACAGAAATCGCTGAGAGGTTTATATATTTATAGAAACCGCTGGATGCGTATCTGCGTCACACTAGAAGTCTATATTATAATTACGCCACAGGTCCCTATTGTAGCCCTATAAATAAGCGGGTAGATTGAACTAAATTCATTAGTTGTCTTTCAAGGTTAAGGTTGTCCAGGTTCTACTGGTATCTGTTCTCGAAGATTGTAGCCCACACTACGTTTGAAAATCGCATCGGGAATACAGTAAAAAATCTTACCTGAGCTTCAACTCGGAGAATACAAGTTCGTAGTTGAAGAATCGACCAAAAGGTATTCATCTGATGTGAGACCCTGACCCATTTTCTTTTTTCGGCGTTTTTGGACGCCCATTACGTGTTTTCGTTCGAGCATGTTTTTATTACTTTTGATGCATGATCGGGCTTAGATATGCATGTGGGGTAGGTTCCAGGGGCCGTGTGCCGTTGTGGCGCGATTCTCGAAAAATTTTAAAAAATATATATTTTGGAAGCTTATAAATATCTAGAATTAGATATTTTCAAAAAGATATTTTTCAAAATTTAACTCCTAAGTTTCTCGTTTTCTCTCTACCTTCTCTCTAAGTTCTCGGGGGCCTGAGGCTCGATTTTCAACGATCCAACAGCAGATCCTTACTTTTGGCGTCGTGGGCTACGCAACCATTTGATCAGATTTTGATTCCTACGAAGCTCAGTTTTGCACATGGTTCGAAGCGTCGAGTTTTAAACTCACCGAGGTAATATTATAGACTTGTATGTGTTATAAGAGTGCTATGGGTAATCGGGTGTCTTTTTACTGGTCGGATCGTTGTAGATCTGATTTTCTATAAAGTTGGATTTTTAGGTTAAAAATCGAGTTTTGTCGATTTTGGTGGATGGAATCGGGTGCCAGGAGTTTCTTTTGAGGTCTTGGTGTTAAGCCTAGGCATGTGGAGGTTCATGGATGTTGATTTGGAGTTTGGAGGTTGCGATTCGAGGTTTGGAGGGTTGAACCCGTAGCCTAAAAATGGTTTATTGGTTCGGTCGACTGGATCATCGTTTTGGGGTTCGGTAGTTCGGTCGACTGAACCGTGCATTGAGGCGTTTTTGGTTTTCCAGTGTGGTCTTCGGTCGACTAGGGGATTGGTTCGGTCGACTGAAGTGCTGCGGTGTGTTTTGGTGGTTCTGTGGTTGGGTTTCGATTTTTGATTGGCGTCTTATGGTATTCAATTGATTAATTTATGGAAATTGATCGATTCAAATACTTGTGGATTCCTTTTAGGGTTTGGTTAATGGCGTTGTGGTTTAGGGGGTTGTGTGGTGGCCCGGGGTGCTAATGTGATGCCATCCTCGGGTGTGATGAGCATGGTTGGTTTAGGGTTTGTGGCACGGTTGCGTGAGTGCTGATTATGTGCACGATGTGTGGGTTCATGGTTTGGTTTAAGGTGGGGTTCTGATGAGAATCGTCTGGTGGGAGGTTCAGGTGTTGATCTCCGGATTAGGTGTTGGTTGTCCCTGTGTGTGGACGGGTCCCGGTTTGTGCATGGGTTGTTCGGTTATCGAATGACGGGTGTGTGGCCTGTGACGTCTTGTTGGGTTATATGGTTATGTGCATTTATAACTGTTTTTTCATATATGGATTACATGGCATGATATCTTATGTGTATCGTGGTTGTATGCTGTAAAACTCAGAGTTTTATTAGGCATGGATGTGATGGATCTGTGGGGCACATGCATGTGGTGTATGTGGTATGTTATATGCATTTTAAATCCTGATTAGGTTATGCATAGGAATGTTCGGTGTTATCCCGT
Organism: Heliamphora pulchella; assembly: GCA_032270985.1. Classification (NCBI taxonomy): domain Eukaryota; kingdom Viridiplantae; phylum Streptophyta; class Magnoliopsida; order Ericales; family Sarraceniaceae; genus Heliamphora; species Heliamphora pulchella. Next base: position 7,775 of record JAULJZ010083807.1, read on the forward strand.
AGTGTTTGGTGTTATCCCGTAATTGCAGTATTATCCGGTTGTATATGTTCAGTGTTATCCTGTAGTTTTCGGTGTTATCCCGTAGATTTCGGTGTTATCCCTTAATTTCAGTTTTATTCTATTATATGCGGTGTTATCCCGTGGTATGCAGTTTTATCCCGTGGCATGCGGTTTTATCCCGTGGTATGATCAGTAGTCGGCGGTTCCATCCCATGGCTTATGGTATAGTATGCGGTTTTATCCCGTGGTCTAGTTTACGGTCTTATCCCGTGGTGTGCGGTCTTATCCCGCGGTGTACGATTTTACCCCGTGGTTTGGTCTATGATTTTACCCTATAGTATACGGTTTTATCCCGGGAATGTATGTTTATGTACGAATTTTTATCTCAGCGTTAGGGCTGTGGTTGCGGCGTCTAAGGGCCGGTTGTTAGATTTGTGGTTGTGGCATATGAGAGCCGGTTGCATGTATCATGGATTGCATGTATTGCATTACGGGACGGATAGACCAGTTTTCAAATTATTTTTAAGAGTCGTGTGAATTGCGATCTAAAAACTGTTTTTCAACTGTTTTTAGGCTCCTGTGAGTGAGTCAAAGACATGGTTTGTATCCTTGCTTTCCCGTTTGCATGTAAAAACTATTTTCAAGGCTTGAAAGAGAGTCTAAACCTGCACTTTGATTTTCTAGCATGTTTTGTTTATACTGCATGCTTGTCTAGTTTCTGCTGAGCCTTGGCTCACGACGTGGGATTTATTTTTCTTCAGGTACCGGTTATGCTGGTTGATCTGAAGGTGCCGGAGGAGGTGGAAGAGTGTAGTCTTCCTTTTGCTAGTTTTGTTACATATATATTGTAACATTTTTTCTCGGCGTTGGAGCCTTGTATTGTATGCCGTTTAGCATTTATATATACAATGCATGTATGGTTTTCTTTAAGAGTGTATTCTCGGTTGGGTTATTGTTGGTTGTTTTCGGATGTTTCACGTGGCCCGGAGTTAAGGACATGACATCTGAATTAACTGTGGTGGCATGAATTTTTATTTTGATTGTTCAACATCAAAAAGTTTTTATCTGGAGCTTTTTTCGGCGATTACCTGTCCAGTTTTATTTTTTTGAAAAATCATTTACAAAGCAATGATATTGGCAGTTCGCCTCCAACACTTGGGAGGCAATTCGCCTCCAACACTTGGGAGAACCATTTTTCGTTGGTAAAGTTTGCGTATAATAATAGTTATCAGTTTAGCATTGGGATGACGCCTTTATTGGAGGCAATACTGCCAAAATCATTGTTTTTGAAAACGATTTTTGGTTAAAAATTAACTGGACAGGCAAACTCCAAAACGGGCTCTAGATTAAACTTTTGACGAACAACGTTCAAAATAAAACCCGTGCAACCAAAGTTAATTTAAATGAATACCTCTTGTCGATCTAATCTTCAACTACGACTTGATTTCGAGTTGAAGCTCCAGTTAGATCTTCTACTGTATTCCCTTATACAATCCTTGAACGTAGTATGGGCTACGATCCTCTAGGAACCCGTACCGACAGAACCCCGATATATTTAAGTCTTGAAAGACAAAAATTATATCATAATAATAATGAAATAAAATCATCCAAAACTGGTTTAGCCTACCCGCATATGTATAGGGTTACAGTAAGGACCTGGGGAGTAATTATGAGTTAAACTTCTAATGAAACACAGACACCTACTATAGATTTCTGCAATTATAGAATGACATGCAGCGGTTTCTGCAATTTTCATAAAATACTGAATTACAGTTCACACCACTAAAAAACTATAATTGCACTATGACCCACAATCTCAAGACCTTCTTCCATTGAGCTCCTATTATTAAATGCTTACCATTTCTCTTCACATTAAGATTCTCGATACCCGCTAATTAAATTTAATTACTGATAATTTAATTAAATCGGCATCTTGATATTTCTTAAGCGTTTCCGCTTAACTTATTTGACCGCCGGATAATTAAATTTACTTGCAGGATTTAACCCGATCAAAACTTATAAGCATCCTTAATGGGGTATCGTCAATTTCAATTTTTTGGGATGTGAATTTCGTCAATAATTAATATTTGCAATGTAAATGATACCGCTATCTAAGTCACCAGGAATATAGACCCATATAAGATCGCACGCTCTAATGAATCAAAACAACGAATATTAAATATACGCAAATCAATAATTATTTCAAGATTAAGAGGATAAGCACTATTCATAATAACCTTGGGGCGTGAATTAATTTATATAGTCAGTATAAAATTAATTACTCCAAATGTCCCGTTCAATACACACAAAGTGTACTGGCACAGGGAGTCGGAACAATAGACGACGCTATTACTTATTTTCCATAACCAAGACAGGTCTACTAAAACTCTGTGCCACAGTCGTACCGCTGGTATGTCCATTTTCATCTAAACAGTGAATATAAAACTTATATTCTGCAAGAACCTAAAATTTGATCTTCTGTATGTAAGCTATACTCTGCACACCAGATTAAATACTATACAAAATATTGGACATCCATGCATAACAAATAAATAATATGCATATATTGCTCATAAAGATTCTCATAGAATAGAAAATTAATTTTATTAAAATAAAATTAAATACTAAAAACATGATTTTCAGTATACCAACCCTAACAATCTCCCACTTATACTCAAAATTATGCTGCCATACATCTGACTCCCATGCCCTCTATATGACAATCAAAAGTCTTAACTGGTAAACTCCTTATAAAGGGATCCGCAAGGTTATCTACTAATGCAATCATGGTCACAGCAACATCACCTCTTTGTACAATTTCTCGTATCAGGTGATACTTACGCTCAATGTGCTTGCCTTTCTTAGGGTCCCTTGGCTCCTTCGAATTTGCAACCGCTCCGCTATTATCACAGTAAAGTGTAATAGCTGACTGAACTTAAGCCAAACAGCCTCCTTGGCTGCTTCAAAAGCTACCACATACTTGGCCTCTATATCAGCAATGCAGGACTGCTTGATATACCTCTTACTTATAGCTCCACCTCCTAAGGTAAACACATATTCTGAGGTAGATTTACGAGAATCCCTGTCAGATTGAAAATCTGAGTCCGTGTACCCCAAAGGTACTAGACTGTCTTCCTGGTAAATCAACATATAATCCTTAGTTCTTTTCAGGTACTTGATTATATTCTTTACCGTAGTCCAATGCTCCTGTCCTGGATTAGACTGATATCTGCTAACAATACCAACGACAAAGCAGATGTCGGGTCTAATGAAAAGTATAGTATACATGAGGCTTCCTACTGTTGAAGCATAAGGAACCGCCTTCATCCTCTCTATCTCATCAGGTATCTTAGGATACTGATCCTTGGATAGAGTGATTCCATACCTGAAAGGGAGAAACCCTTTCTTGAAATCCTGCATGCTAAAACGAGCAAGGATATCATCGATATACTTTGTTTGTGATAAGTCCAGCATCTTTTGTTTTCGATCTCGCACAAGCTTGATCCCAAGGATGTGACTGGCTTCTCCCAAATCCTTCATATCGAATTGCCCAGATAACCATACTTTAACCGTAAATAATGCCTCTACATCATTTCCAATGAGCAATATATCGTCTACAGAAAATACTAGGAAGATCACCACGCTTCTGTCACACTTCTTATACACACAGGACTCATCGAACTTTGATTAAAACTATAAGACTTTATAGGTTGATCAAACCGAGTGTTCTAAGACCTCGATGCCCGGTTAAGTTCATAAATGGATCTCTTAAGCTTACACAACATGTGTTCTTAGCCCTTTGCAATGAATCTATCTCGTTGTATTATATAGATACACTCGTCAAGACTTTCGATAAGGAAAGCTGTCTTGACGTCCATTTATTAGATTTCGTAATCGAAATGTGTGACAATGGATAAAAGAATTCGAAAAGACTTAAGCATGACTACCAGCGAAAAGGTTTCCTCATAGTCGTTCCCTTCTTTCTGAGTGAACCATTTAGCAACAAGCCTAGCTTTGAAGGTTTCAACCTTCCCATCTACTCTGATCTTCCTCACGTAGATCTACTTGCATCTAATAGGTTTTATCCCTTTGGGTAGTTCTATAAGTTCTCATACCTGATTGGAATACATAGATTTTATCTCTGAATTCATAGCTCTTTGCCAAAGATATATATCTTTCTCTTGCAGTGCTTCATTGTAGTTACAGGGCTCGGTATATGGTTCAGTCGGGATCTTGTCAAAAGACTTTTATAAGAACATATACCGGTCAGGTTAATGAACAACCCTCCCACTACGACGAAACACTACCTGTGTCTGTGTACTAGCAGTAACAGGCTATACAAAATCTGAATCCTGTGCATCAACACCATGTTCTTGATTTGCACCTGTCCCGATAATCCTCCCACTACTATTAGGTAATGGAATATCAGTGACTTGTGGTTTCTCTTCCGTTCTACTGGTATTTTCTCTTAGTTCTTCCAGAATAATTTTTCTTTAGGGCCTGTGATCCATAGTGTAATCCTCTTCTAAGAATCGGGCATTAGTGCTAACAATGATCTTCTGATCCTTAGGATTATAAAATAGATCACCTTTCGTTCCCATGGGATACCCCACAAAGAAACAGATTTCTGTCCTCGGTTCCAACTTATGTGCGTTCCCTTTCAGCACATGTGCTGGATATCACAAAATCCGAATGTGTTTCTGACTAGGCTTACGCTCGGTCTACAATTCTGTGGGAGTAGAAGGCACTGACTTAGAAGATACCAAGTTCAGAATGTAAGTCGTTG
>JAULJZ010083818.1:0-12560 GCA_032270985.1 Heliamphora pulchella
GTTTTCGGTTATACAAACACGTGGTTGAAGGTTCTGTTACTCACCAAACCACAATAGTGACTTTTAGAGATGATTTGACCGATCAAAACTTAATATTTTGGGCTCATTTTTTGTAGGTAAGCTATATATATATATATATGTTATCAACAACTTTCATGTTTTGACCTAAGCTCAAATCAAGTTTTAAAATAGGATTTTTAGGTTTGCAATACGTAATGGTCTGAAACTGACACACTTTGGTAGAAATGCTATATCTCGAGTTTTACTTACTCAAAACAGTTCAAACAAATTTTATATGAAAAATAACACAAAAATCTAGGTTTGAATATAAAGAACACCCTTAGAGTATTTTTTTATATTTAGTTATGATTTTTCAAAAATCGGAGTAAAGAGCTTAAAAAGCTCAAGTTTTAGGCTTATATGTGTTTTAGCCACCTAGCATATAGTATGTCAATATTTGGTCCATTTTTTTGTTTACATATGATATTCTAGTATTTCACATCGGAAAAAAATAGGGACTTCCTGGGTTACAAAAAAAATTCTAGACCCCTACATAGCAATGAGTCATTTTTCTTGGTGGTAGAGACCCTAACAGAACTCCACAGTTAAGCGTGCTCACGTTGGAGTAATGCAAGGATAGGTTACCCATTGGGAAGAACAAAATCATGAGAGCTTTTACCCAAGATGAGCAATATCATTGCTATGTGGAGGGTCGGGGTGTTATGGATGGTATCAGAGTTAACTTTTCCCACCTCTGAGTGTGGGCCCTTACTGTCTCGCGTGACATGTGAGCGGGCTACTAAGTGGGCAAGTCGATAAAGGACTGACAGGCTACTGGAGATGGTAGACTACTACACGGGGACGTGCAGCCCTAAGGAGGGTAGATTGTGATATTTTAGTATCCCACATCAAAAAGAAAAAGAGAGTTCTTAGGCTACAAAAGAAAAAATATTGGACTTCTACATAGCAACGAGACCTTTTTTCAAGTGGTGGAGACCCTAACAGAATTTCGCAGTTAAGCATGCTTGGGCGGGAATAATGCAAGGATGGGTGACCCCCTAGGAAGAACAAAATCGTGAGAATTTTTTTCAAAGCGGACAATATTGTTGCCATGTGAAGAGTCGGGGTGTTATAATGCATGTATTTAATATGTGAATATCAATGTTCTAGAACTTATACAAGTTATCAAATTCAAGAATAATAGCATGCAACCACACCTAATAACATACCAAACATGGACAACCCCTATTTCATCTCTACAATGCCTTTTCGATTCATTTTCGGTTCTTAATCTTGAATGTGTGTTAAGCGATGAGTTGAGGGAGATCTTGTGTGATATTGAACGGTGAGTTTAGAGATTTTACTTACTTGTTTTGATGATCTAATGGTGAAAGGATGATAGAACTTGACTTTTATGAACTCTTCCTTGATCCTTCTAGGCTCCCCCTTCATTGCTTCATTTCTTCTTCCCTCTTTTCTCTCTCAAACTTGGATGAACACTCAAGAACAATGAAGATTTGGTCTCCCACCCCCTCTTAGCTGAAAATGTAGAGAAATAAGTGAGGGTTTTGTCTTCATTTTATAAAAGAAAGGACTAGTGGACTTAATTATGACATGAAAGCTTTATTTTGAACTCTTTTTGTTCAATTGGTTGCATGGCATGAGGGAAAGCATTAAAAACTTGCTCTTTTAGAATTGGACAGACGAGGTTTCGAGTAGGGTTAGTTTGGGAGAGGCAAAAAGCTTATTTGCATTAATTTGGAATTTAAGTGAGATTTTGGAACCATATTATGCAAAAAAATATTTTAAAAAATAATTTATTGTATTTTTTAGTATTCTTACCTACTAAAATATATTATTTTAGTAAGTTTATAATTAATTTAGTATTCTTATAAATTTTTATAATTTTTATAGGAATTGATTAATTAGGTGTAGGCTTTTAAGTCAAATTAAGCTAATTTGATAAGATATACTTTTTGACTTATTTATGTGTATAAGAACTTCAATAATGATTTATAATCAGGATACCACCTGACGACTTGACGTTCCAAGTTACAAACCAAACAGCACAATGGTTTCCTTGCACCAAACTCATTCTGAGCAAGGCACTTACCCAACTGAAGTACCCTGGTCATCAAGCCTTATGGCCTGACTAGCTGACAAGCTCTGATGTTGATCGGATTGTTGCAGCGCTCCTCAGTGCTTTTGTTAGTCAATATTTTTATATTATTATGTATATACTTGTTTAAATAATATTGAGTCATAATAATACTTTATTTGTATATTTTTTTTCTCATTTTGAGCTTAAAAATGCAAAAATTAACTTTTTGGCACAAATCCCAAGGTGGCCAGCCACTAAGGGACGTTTTTGTCATTTTTCTTGTTATTTTGTCTTTTACTACTTAATTGTATTTAAATATTTAATTTAGGATGTTCATGTGTTAAATTTTAAAATTTTAAAATTTTTAGGTGTTCTAGGAGCAAAATGATTATTTCACCATAATTATGAGAATTTTTTATTTTTAATATAATGTTTCATGTTATTTACTTAATTTAGTATGTTAGGAGTCTTCTCTAAGTATTAGGATTTTGCCTCTTGAATATTAAGTCTTTTTATGATTTTCAGATCGAATTAGGGTTTCAGATTGAGTTAAGATTTTTAATCTTATAGCGACCTAAGATCTTTTCGACTAATCGTTGCTAATACTAAGATTTGAGCATAGTCGTTACAGTTTGATATTACTAAAATTAGTAACTTATAACTTATAGTAAAAGTTGTGAATATTCGATAAAAATTGTAATTTATAATTAAAATAGAAAAAAAAATTGTTATAAATTATAACAGAAATTGTGAATGTTTAAAAAAACTTATAACTTATAACTAAAATTAGTTGCAAAAAATTAAAAATCTACTACAATAAGCTTTGCGAAACACCCCATTGTATTTTAATAACTACGAGACCAATATTTGTGAAAACTTGCTTATCAAATTATTTTATTTCGTTTTAATAATTTATTTGAAATTTTTCACTGTGGCGTTGGGATTTAGGAGTCAAAAATAGGAAATTCAAAGATATTTTAAAAAATATTTTAACATCTTGAAAACTAAATTTTAAAAATTCCTTTTTGTTGAAAAATAGAGTTGTCACTTAGTTTTTGAGAAAAATTAAGAAAAACAAAATCAGCTACTGATCTTTAAAACATTAACCAGAGAAAGAGGGTTCATGGGCTAAAATACGAATTGGGGAAGGTGCTAGGCACCCCGTTCGCTAAACCGTAAGGTTGGCCTCTACTAATCATCATTGGTTATTTAATGTAATTTTTAAAATACATGCAAATAAAGAAAGTGGAGATAAAGAGAGAACATTCAAAATCAATTATAAAAAATACATAAAATATGTGCGTAACACTCCAAAATAAATAAGTGTCAAAAGAAAAATTCTAAGTCTTATGGCATGTAATTTTTATCTAAAGAATACATGAAACACATACCCACATGCAATAATGTTGAAACAATCTAAACTAGCATGATTTGGTTAAAAGAAAAATATGCATAAAATTACCAACGTTATCTAAGCATAGATTGTAAACAAAGATAAAATATACAATTGTGAAACAAAATAATTAGATCCTAAACTAACATGTACAATATGCATTTTGTCACGTTATTTAGAATGTTAAAAAAAATATGCACAAAAACTAAAACAATGAGACTTAATAACAAATATTTTCTATTAATAAGCAAACATTTAGAATTTTAGTTTGGATGAAGAAAGAACAAGGTTTGCAAAAGACTAATTAAGCCAAAAATAAAATGGTAGAAAAATACTTATTCAAACTAATTAAAAGAAAACTATTTATATTTTATGTTTTTGGAACAAATCAAAGAGAAATAAAATTAATGAAATAAACGAAAGAGTTTTAATTACACTACCGAGATAAAATAAAAAAACAACAACAACAACAACAACAAACCTGAAAGGCTTTTTGTGATTTTTGTAGTTAATGAAAGAAAGCAATGTGAAAGGAAAAAATTAGCTAATAAAGGAATATTTTAAAAAGTAAATAAGATGTGAAGATTAAAATTTTCATGTTTTTCTTAGAAAGAGATTAAAAGAAAAAGAAAATAAAATGGAAGAAAATAAAATGAATGGCAATTGAAAATGGGAGATTTAAAAGGAAATATTATGATATTATTTAAAGATGAAAATTAGTTTACAAGTTTTTTGTAGTTTTTGGGTTTAATAAAATGAAGAAAAATAAATGCTATAAAGGAAATTTAGAGCTAATAAATAAAATGCTAGAAAAATGAAGATTAAAATAATACTAGAAAAGAAAATTATACTAAGAAAAGAAAAGAAAAGGAAATAATACCATTTTAAATGAACATTAGACTAATGCTTAAAAGAAAATGAACATTGAATGAAAAGAATAAGAAAAGAAGGAATAAAATGCTTAAATATTAAAACAATACTAAAAAAAATAATAGAGCATTAACCTAATATTATAAATAAAGAGATTAAAATAAATGATACATTGGAAGGAAATTACATTCAACTAAAGAAATGAAGCACTAATATTGAAGGAAGATAGAACATTAGAAATAAAAATGAAATCTACATAACAAAGAAAAGAAAAAAAAGAATGTGACATTACAAGAAACTTAAATTACTTTAAAAGAAAATGAAATGTACTAAATGAAATCAATACTAAAAGATTAAAAGAAATTAATTATAACTATTTTAATTATCAAGTATGGATAAAGTATTGACAACTATATCCATATGAATGTAGGTACATTATTATAACAATTAACAACATTAATTAGTTGCAATCGTTAGGAGTATTAGCACAATTTAATGATTTGACTAAGTTTTAATTCAAATAAGCAAGTAAATAAATAAATAAGTAGACTTAAATGAAATGAAGCATTAGGGCGTAAATAAAGCAGCTAATAAGTAAAGCAAAAACGTAAGTAAAAGAAATATATGAATCGAAATTGAATTTTAACCCGATCACTCCAAAAGAGAGGAGATGGAGTTAGAAGGATCGGAGATCCAGGCAGAATACCTGGATTGCCGGGGAATCCTCAAGTCAGTAGAATGAACTCCAATTGTCCAATCCTCGGGTGATGATCCAAGCAATGCAGGCTTCAATGTAGGTATTAGAGATTCGGGACTCGGTATATCGGTAGGGTGTCAGGGTCGGGGCTCGAAATCGCTCGGTATATCGGCAGAGTCTCTCTCACTCAAAATTCGTACTGAAAACGTACGCTGGGGTACGGTATTTATAGATTTCTTCAACCAATGAGGTGTTGCCACGTTTTGGGACATGTCAGGCAATTTGGAGTTCGCGGCCGCCACAATGCAAGTTAGTGGCCGCTTTGTTGGAAAAATGTGAGTTGGCGGTCTCCATGTTGTAGTTGGCGGCCGCCACTTTTGGCTAGGGTTTCTAAGAGGTTCTATTGACTGCCGCCACAATGAACATGGAGGTCACCACTTCTGGCAATGACTTGGGCAACAAGTTATCGATGGTTTGGTACAATTTCATTGGTTTTGAAGGTTCTTGATGACTATGTTCAAATACCAAGCATGGATCACCTCCCGAGGATCGTACTGGCGCACTATTGCAACTGTTTTCATCATTAGATTTATCTAAGATTAGGCAGGGTCAAATTAGGGTGTCTACACATGTCCCCTCCTCCTGCCACCAGGGGCAGTCGGAGCAGGACCTAGTGGTCCTAACAGATGGGCCCGGGCCGAAACTGTGTAGTCCCCCTCTGGTACCAGCAGCTCCACAGCATGCGTCCCCACCAGCTCCAAAAGAAGATATACCTGGCTCAGGTGATCGGTCCGACACATACAGGCTGGAGGGACCACTAGGATCCGAAAGTGATCCAGGCCAAGCGACTAGCGAACCACCCGTTCTCCTAGATAATACTCCCGCCTGAATGGACCCTCTAGCAGAATCCATCTTGAAACGACATCTCGGCTGCGCATCAGATCTGCGCCGGCCTGATCCTCTACCCCTCTCCAGATGTCCTAGTGAACCTACAGAGTACGGTGAATAGTGTAGTGTATAGTAATCAGTAAACAGAATACAGTGATCAGTATGCAGAACAAAGAACAGTACAGTACAATGCAGTGTAGTGAGCAATAATGTATAGTGCAGTAAATGGTAAATAAAGACACCTGGTCAGGGGCTAGCCGATCTAAAAAGACCCATAAGCGATCTATGTCCTTCCCTCTAGCATTCTTCCCTTTCAGCCCATGGGACAACTGGGCTACTCGGGGAATGACTAAAGGGTCTGTAGAAGAGTTCGTCGTGACATGAAGCTCGAGGAACTCATAGGTCCACAACTGCAAAGAATAAGATGTCAGCAAGCAGATAATAACAAATAATAGAAATGAATGAAGAATCGCAGAAACTAAATCATACCTCCCAGACCCTCCAGTATCCCCCAATGCTGAGCTCCTGAGGAAATCGGGTCAGAGTCTACATAAAGATGTAAAGCGTGGCGAGAGCAGCTCCTCCCCAATCAAAAGATGCCAACCGATCTAGAAAACCCAGGCTGACCAAGTAATGTAAATGAATGGTGTTCTCCTTGTTCGAGAACAAGGAGGTACCAAATACATACATCAGGAAGCCTCGGGCGACCCACTCGTAGTGGCGAGGCTCGGTGCACTGGAAATGTCTGAACCGCTCAAAAAACTAGGTATACTGGACCCGATCGCGATCCATCTGCGCGGGGATAGCTCTGAGGAAGTACATCAGGGCATCGGCAGAACGAGCGATGGTGGGGTCGAACGGAATAAGGGCTCCTCCAACCCGGATGCCGGTGATCAGCGCAAAATCCAGAGGCGTCAAAGTAGCCTCGAATGTGGTAAAATAGAAGGTGTTTGTGGTATCCCACCACCGCTCCGCCAGAGCCATCAATCATACCCGGTCATTGCTCGTCCTACCCAACAAGAGTATTAAGGGAGCAAAACCAAAGGCATCAGTAAAAGCTCGGCTAGCGACAGGAAGGGCATCATACCACTCCAACACCTCTCCAGAGGCAGAACCTCTGAAGCCATGGACATAGTGACAAGCCTAAAAAGATAAGACGAGTAAAGGATACATAAAGAGCATATCAAACACATGAAATATGAGCAGATAACCATAAGCAATAAAAAAAACCTTAGGTTCGTGTATAAGTGATGACCCTTTGGTTCCTTCAAGCCCTAGAAAACAAAGCACCTTAACCCTAGATTCGTGTGTAAGTGACGACCCTTCGGTTCTTTCAAGCCCCTACACAACCTTGCTATTCTTTCAAGTCCTAGAAAACTAGGCACCTTAACCCTAGGTTCGTGTGTAAGTGACGACCCTTCGGTTCTTTCAAGCCCTAGAAAACAAGGCACCTTAACCCTAGGGTCATATGTAAGTGACAACCCTTCAGTTCTTTCAAGCCCTAGAAAACTAGGCACCTTATCCCTAGGTTCGTATACAAGTGACGACCTTTCGATTCTTTCAAACCCTAGAAAACTAGGCACCTTAACCTTAGGTTCGTATGTAAGTGACGACCCTTTGATTCTTTTAAGCCCTAGAAAACTAGGCACCTTAACCCTAGGTTCGTGTGTAAGTGACGACCCTTCGATTCCTTCAAGCCCTAGAAAATTAGGCACCCTAATACTAGGTTCGTGTGTAAGTGACGACTCTTCGATTCTTTCAAGCCCTAGAAAACTAGGCACCTTAACCCTAGGTTCGTATGTGAGTGACGGCCCTTCGGTTCTTTCAAGTCCTAGAAAATTAGGCACCTTAACCCTAGGTTCGTGTGTACGTGACGACCCTTCGATTCCTTCAAGCCCTAGAAAACTAGGTACCTTAATCCTAGGTTCGTGTGTAAGTGATGACCCTTCGGTTCCTTCAAGCCCTAGAAAACTAGGCACCCTAACCCTAGGTTCGTGTGTAATTGACGACCCTTCGGTCCTTTCAAACCCAAAAACTAGGCACCCTAACCCTAGGTTAGTGTGTAAGTGACGACGCTTCGGTTCTTTCATGCCCTGAAAAACTGGGCATCCTAACCCTAGGATCGTGTGTAGATGATAATCCTTCGATTTTTGCACGTCCTAGTAAAAGACTAGGAAAATTCCAAACCCTAGTGCGCTAGGCAAATCTCTATCTTTTTGTATTAATTATTCTATAAAATAATAAAAAATATATAAAAAAATAAAAATTCAAGCCTTTTGTGATTTTACTAAAATAATCACCATTTTTTTTCGTTGTTTGTTCAAATCCTAGTGTCCCTACTGTTTTAATCTCCATTGCATAGGTACCTAAGCTAGGATTTTCAGTACCAAATATCATACAGCAATCATCATCAATATCATCATAATCATTAATCATCATTCATCATATCAAGTCACATCACCATCTAGGGGATCCTAGGCATGCGTCTATATTTGATATATCATGTTTTGGTATCAAAACGGTAAGAATGGCATACATACCGAAGGTCGTTGGCGAGAAATGTGGTGGTCGGGCTCCCGCAGTAGAACATCGGCAGCAACAGCGTCGGTGGGAGGCTCGTAGCCTCTCATCCCCCGCGAAACTACACGATCGGGAACTGGAGTGTAGGTGTGCAGGTCGAAGGGTGTTGGGTGGCCCTCTCTGGCGTCAAGATCCAAGAAGTCAAACACCTCAGCCTTAGCAGCAGCATCTATAGTTGCCTGTCACTCGGTAGCTGCCCGTGCCTCCTCGATAGCCCGGTAGGAGGCACGCTCCGCCTCGAGTACGAGGGCGTCCATCACAACGGTGGGCTGTATGGAGGTGAACCCATCGGCAGGAAGACTAGAGGTCGTGCCTCCGAGAGTCCCCATGGAAGAACTCCCAATAGCAGAAGGACCCCGTCGTGCCCCAAGATCATCATCTCCATGGCCCTAGCCCTCCATGAAGAGGAATGGAATCACAAACAAAAGGGTATACATCGTGTGAAAGCTAGAGCAAGAAGCGAAGGCACAAAAGGCTAAAAGACAAGGGAGAAGCAAAGAGGAGTTCGAGAGAGTTTGGGAGAACAATGAAGCTAGAGAGAGAATATGAGAGAATGAGCCCTCACCCGCGCGTCTTAAGGACCATTTGTGCGTTTGATGTTAGAAAGGTTATTACCCGACAGCCGCCATGTCAGAGAGATTTGGGCTCGGCGACCGCCAGGTATGCAACGGTCACGTCAGGTCAATTTGCCATTATGATGTTTTGGGGTTTTGGAAAAAGGCTATTTGGGGCTTTTTAATGTATATTTTGTTTATCTTCTCATTGTTTGTATGCATTTATTTTATTAATGTGTTCTTTTTGCTTTATTACCAAAAATAATTTTTAGAAAACATAAAATCTTTAACTATTTTTTTTTTAAAATTTTTATTTTGTGTGTGTTTTTTCTAAACATGATTTTGAGAGCTTTTCCAAAAATGATTTTGAGTGTGTGTGTTTTCCAAAAATATTTCAAGAAGACTTTTGTGTGTAGTTTTCTTCCCGATAAATTTGAATTTAAGCCGTAACTTGGCTTTTAATTATTTTTATATCGTGCCTCGTCCTGAATTTTTAGGTCTTAATTCAACCTATTAATTTACGATCTCTCTTTTCGATAAATTTAATTTTAAGCCGTAACTTGACTTTCAATTATTTTAATCCCGTGCCCCGTTTTGAATTTTTGGGTCTTAACTCGACCTATTAATTCGCGGTCTATCCTCCCGATAAATCTAATTTTAAGTCGTAACTTGGCTTTTAATTATTTTTATCTCATTTTTTTATCCCGAAATTGTGAGGTTTTAACTCGACCGATCAATTACTTTCTCGATTAAGATAATTTCTTGGATCTTAACTCGATCCTTTTAATCATTTTATCCCCAGCCGAGTTCTTAGATCTTAACTCGATCTTTGACTTGCTTGTTTGTGCTTCCCTTAGATCTCGATCTGATCTCTAGGATTTGTTCAAATCATATCAATGTTTATACCAGTATTTGCATCACGTTAGCATTTGCATCATGTTTCTTATCTTGCATCCCTGCATTTTGCCCCGTGAACTACGTTTTGGTCTAATCCCTAGCAAAGTGGTACGTAGGCAGCTCGATTAAAATTCGAGTACGACCAACATCATATGCATGCTTGTGTGTTTGTGACCTAAGATTGATGGCTCGGTCAAATGATTATTATCTCTGGGCCTTTGATATAACTTGCTTCATGCATTGCTATGCAAGTTATATCAAAGAGAGGCAACTGTAGACACCCCAATTTGATCCGCCTAATCTTAGGTGAATCCGATGATAAAAACAGTTGGAATGGTGCTTCAGTTCGATTCTCGAAAAGTGATGCAAGCTCGATATTTGCACCCAGAACCTTCAAACCAATGAAATTTTGTTGAACCATCGATAACTTGTTATGTAAGTCATTCCCAATATGGCGACCGCCATGTTCATTGAGGCGACCGCCAATAGAACCTCTTGGAAACCCTAGCCAAAAGTGGCGATCTCCAACTCCATTGTGGCGACCGCCGACTCACATTGTGGCGACCGCCATTAGAATCTTGTGGAACTTCTTTTAAACATGGCGACCACCATGTTGAACCTGGCGACCGCTAACTCAAAATGGCCTAACGTGTCCCAAAACGTGGCAACACCTCATTGGTTGAAGAATTCTATAAATACGGTACCCTTGGTACGATTTTTAGGACAAAAAATTAGTAAGAGATTTAGTGAGAGAAGCTCTGCCAAGTTGCTGAGCAATTCCAAGCTCCGACGTCGAAGCCCTGCTGAAATCTAAGATCCAAACCTTCGACGCCTACATTGAAAGTCTTGCTTGGATCACCACCCGAGGGTTGGATCAGTGAAGCACACATTCCCTTAACTTGAGGATTCCTAAGCAATCCAGGTATTCCATTTGGATCCTCGATCCTTCTAACTCCATTCTCTATTCTGTTTGGATTCTCGATCCTTCTAACTCCATTCTCTCTCTTTTGGAGTGCTCGGGTTAAAATTCAATTTTAATTCACATTTTCCTTTCATTTACATAGTTAATCCTATTTGCTCCATGTAATTTGATTATTTTCTTTAATTGCTTAGTTATTAATTTCCTTACACTCACACTTAACACATTGTCATTTTATTTATTAATTAGTGCTAACATTGTTTTGGAAATTATAACTTGTTAATGTTGTTAATTGTTATAATCAAAGCACATACATAAAAATGATTACAATTGTCAATATTGCACCCATTTAATTCCATTGTTTCATAGCATTTCTTTTCTTTTCTTTTCCTTATAATTTAGTTTTAGTTTTCTTTCTAATGTTCCATTTCTTATTTTTCTTTTCTTTTTCCTTTTCTATAATTTATTTCCTTTTCATAGTACTTATCTTATTTTTCTTTTCTCTTATTTCGTTAAACCCAAAAATTCATGAAAGTCTTTTAAAGCTAATTCTCATTCTTTAATTGTAATTTTCTTCTCTTTTATTTTCTTTTCCTTTGTTTCCTTTTATTTTTATCTCTTTAAAAAATATAAATAGTTAAATTTTTTTTATTAATAACACTTTTCTAACCTTTTCATTTTTAGCATGATTCTCCTTTTGTGAACTTTCTCTTTTAAATCCTTAAATTCACTTTTGCCATAAAACTTTTATTTTAAATTTCTTTGTTAGTAAACTTTCTTTAAGATTTTGCCTAGTATTTATTTTATTAAAAGTTCATCATGTTAAATGCTAACATAGTTTATTTTGATAACATACATGTTTTACTTCCTTTATTTGAAACCATGTCTAAGATAGTTTAATTTATTTCTTGTTAGCAATCCAAGTTTAGGTAGCATGTTTTAATCTTTTATGCAAATTATGATAGTTTAGTTTATTTTGATGAAAATTGCATGTGAGAGTGTTCCATATATCCTTTAGTTAGAAATTGCATGCCATAGGATTTAGGATTTTATCCCTTTATTTGTTTTGATTTAGCGTGCTACATACATATGTTATGTATTTTTCGTACTTGATTTGGGATGTTCTCTTTTTGTCTTTATTTTTTTTATTTGCATGCATTTGAGAAAATCTTATTAAAGAACCAATGATGATTAGTAGAGGCCAACCTTACGGTTAGACGAACGGGGTGCCTAACACCTTCCCCGATTCATAACTTAGTCCCGAAACCCTTTTTCTCTGGTTTAACGTTTTCAAGATCAGTAACCATTTTTGTTTTTCTTAGTTTTTCTGAAAAAGTAAGTGACGATTCCATTTTCAACAAAAATTGATTTTCAAAATTTAGTTTTTAAGATGTTAAAAGACTTTTCAAGTATCATTGAATTCTTTTATTTTTGAAACACTTTCAAAACCCCTAAATTTCGGCACCACAATATCTGGTAATTTGAGTCGACACAAATAAAAAATGTGTCGACACAAAAGAACCCACCTGCAGATTTTGGGTGTCGGCACAAATGAGAAGATGAGTCGACACAAAAATCCCGAGCCCGCCTTAATAATTCTGGTGTCAACACCAAAGTCCAAAAGTGTCCACACAAATATGCCGAGGGTTCCTGTAGAATTT
>JAULJZ010083829.1:0-12560 GCA_032270985.1 Heliamphora pulchella
GGCACAACAAGCTTACGTTTGCGGGCAAGAAAGATAACTTACTATATTTCATAGAGAACACAAACATGAGCCCCCAAAAAATCTAAAAACTTGACACTCAAAATCTGAGCCCGAAAACAAGCATTATTTTCTCATTCAAGAGTCACTTTGGTGCTTCAAAATATTTTTCTGTGTTGTTGGGTTTTTAAGTCACTTCTTTTAGATTTGTAATCTTGTTTGAAAAACACTTTTGTAGTTGTAATTGTCTTATTACTATCTTTGCACAACCAATCTTGTGAGTTTCTATAATGACTTGTTGCATTATGTTTGGTACCAACAGAAATGAGAACACAGAGTCTTAAAGCCTCAATTTTATATTTTGAAGCGTCTTATTCAACTCGTGCTCAACCTATGCTCAAACATGAGTTAGGCACCAATTTCAAATATGTGTTATAAATGATCTCATTTTGTAACAACCCAAATGGACCACTGATCCAATAACTTAAATAAAGAATCTAACAATGCAGCCCAAAAGTTTAAGGCCAAGTTATTTGTAGTAACTCACAAGTTTTTTTTATAAATTAGACTTAATTTCTATCTTCCACCGATGTGGGATGGGTATCACAATATCCCCCACTCAAATATAGAATGCCCTCATCGCGTGACTCAAGTTATTTTCTTGGTTGGGATGTGGATAACAGCCCATTAACAAACACAAAGCAGCTCATAAACGTGTACAAGGTATACAACCCCAGAGCCTCTACCCCTCTCCAGAGGCTCTACTCCTCTATCTACACGACCACGAAGCCCGACATGGAATTTAGAGTTAGCTCTAATACCATTTGTAACGATCAAAGTAGACTACTGACCCAATAACTTAAATAAAGAACCTAATAATGTGGCCCAAAAGCTTAAGGTCAACTTATTAGTAGTAACTTATAAGTTTCTTTATATACCATATTTAATTTCTATCTCCTACCAATGCGAAATATGTATTACATTTTTTTTGTGTAAACCCTAATCCTTATGAGTCATCCTTCCATTTCTAGAGAAAGAAAGAGTTCTAATCCTATTGATGGTTGTTTGCTGCTAGATCTTCATGGGTTAACCGTCATTAATTGTTGAGTAAGAAGCCCCCCTCAAAATTGCTTCATCTCTTCATCAAATTATAAGTCTTTTGAATAAGTTCAAACGCAGAGATAGCTTCTTTGGTGGAAGCAATTAAAAGTTCGTGAATTCGAATCAGTTGAGATCAAGCTACAAGGAGATGGTAAACATAGATTTGGCATACACTCAAATGTGTGGATTTACGGTGGGATTGTAAAAATTTCTTGTAACTATCATTTGATTATACTGCTTAACTTTTTAAATGAAATCCTTTGATTTTTGTACTTTATTGGGATTTTTCCACGTTCAAACTGCTTGTCTCTTCTTATGGTATTATTGCCTTTATTTACTAAAGTATATTCTAATAGTAAATCAATCTAAACAGGAATTTTTTTTTTTGGTTTTTTCAATTTCTTTTTACATCTCTACTTTCTTTATTCACTCTTTATACACTTGTTAAAATTTTCTATAATCCTATATATAGGTCGATCATAGAAATCCTAATTCTCATACAATTATTAAACTTTATACATTAAATTTTTAGTTGATTCATAACTCCACCACATAAGTGACGCTTGTATTATTTTTACTTATGAGTGAATGAGCATGGGAGCAACAGTTTATCACACACAAAATTTGGAAAATTTAAAAGACATACACTGATGTAGATTTCATCACTTTTAATGTGAAACGCTGAAAGAAATATTTATTTCCTTAAGTTAGAGAGTAACGTTGTTTGCTCTTCCCAATTTACATCACAAGTGGACAGTCCTAATATTTTAACTTAAAAGCAAATTGATTTTTTAAAAAAAAAACATAAGAGATGATATTGTATTTTTAAAATATATATATATATATATATATAAGAAAAGAAATAAACTTTATAATTTTAATACATTTAAATATAGTACTTCTATAATAAAATAAGTTTTCAAAACCAAAAGAGCGGCCAGTCTCCATCTCCAATGCAAATTGAATGCGTCACAAAGCTGCCACGCCCTTCGCTATCTTCATCCAACCCTCTTGCCACTTGCTTTTTTATGAAAAAAAAAATTGTTTCAATTTTTTTAAAAAAAATAGAAAGCTAATAATTATTTTAAACAAAGGTGCTTAATTGACCAAGCAATACCATTTTTAAAAAAAATTGTCAGCTAGAGAATCAAAGCAAAGAATAATTTAATGTACATTTGCTCAAAAAACTCACTATAAAAAATAACGGAATTGACATATGCAATGCTAGTTCTTTTCAGCGTTATGGTTATTGTGGTTGTCAAGAAACGACAGCATTGTATTCAACAGAAAGAAGCTAACTGGGCCTAATTATGAGTTCACCAAAGTAGGAGCAGCTTTTTCAAGCAAAACTTACATAGATGACTGCACATTTCGTATTGATGATTTTCTACACAGAATTGATAGCTCTTGAAGATTTTCCACAGGAAAAGAGGTGTTTAATCTGCTTTTAGTGTTGCTTGAGAGTTTTCCCTAGTGCTTGTGTCATGACCTGTTAGCTTTGTGCTGTTTTTATTATTATTATTATTATTATTATTTGAGGGAACTTCAAAAATATGTATTTCCTAAATAATGAAGAAAGAACCTCACGAGGATGAAGACGACCGAGCCCACACATGATCTTATTATTGAATACCTACAAAACAAGCCTCCTAAATGATAACTGGTAAAAGAATGCCCAAGTCAGATGGGACTTTAGAGAAAAAATAAATAGTTCTGATGAGAATTAGTCCATACTTTTGCTAGAGATAAGAGCACATATATAGAGGAAAAGAGAAATAATTGACTCTCTTATGTCGTGTTCTATTACTTTCTAGTCCACAATAATTAGATGGAGTGTGAGAGTGGGTTTCAGGAATTGTCATATCACCCACCTAACTTATGATAGCTAAGTGGGGTGTTTGGTTAAGTTTGGTAGTTTTATTGAATTTTTACCCCTACATTATTATTTTTTGCCTTTGTGCTTTTCTTTGGCTGGCATCTTGCCAATGTTGCTGTAATTCCTTGTCTATAGCATGCGCGTGGCATCTTGTTGGCCTACTGCTATATTAGATGCTATTCATGCTGGTAGGCCCGGTCATTGGCTAAGGCGAGTAAAATCTATGGTTTTTTGCTCTTAATTTTAGATAAATATTTGCAGTCTAAAAAATTTTAAACATTTATATTGATTTATATATAAATTTTTGCATATCAATTAACAAATAAAAAGCTTTTCAATGATAAGTTCTTATGAGTAAGCGTTTTTCTAAATAATCTTATGAGAATTTGATTTCTTTATGGGAATGATAATTTTTATGCGTGGAGATCTGGATATTTAATTTTTATGTGTGTTGAATACTAAAGTCTAAATACATATCTTAATATTCATATTTATAACTTGTAAAATATGTTGAATAAATAAGTATTATTTTAATTGATAATTATAATTTTTTACAAATTGGTTAAGTTTATGTTAATGGTAATTTTTTGAGTTGCAGATTATCGAAATTTTTAAATAAAAGAATACCTAGATTTTTGAGATTTTTCACAAATTCATTTTTTGCTTAGGAGATATTGAGATTCTAAGATTTTTTGAATTGTGGACTATTTAGATAAAATTATGATTCATAGTAGAACGTATTCATTCGGGTCTAAAAAAAAATAAGTAAAAAGTAGACAAACTAATTTAATTTCAAATTTTTAAGAGTTTCTATTTTAAAAGCTCATTTTAGACATCTTAAAATTGAGGGACGACCCTGCATGCTTGGGTTGTTTTAAATTTATGAAAAAAGTCATCTTTTATTAATCAAGAAAAAAAATAATTCTTCAACTAAACAAAATTATAGTGTTCACTGAAAATATTATTCATACAAAAGTAAGTTTCTCGACAAACGATGAATATATGGTCAAATAATATTTGTATGTATATTATGTTATAACTCTCTATTGTTTAGAGACAAATGTAATCAAATCACTGATGATGTCTGATCAACTTATACATCGGGAATGGGATTCTTTGAGTGTTATCCTTGGTATTCTCAATCCTTAATTCGTTGGACTTATCAGCGACGGACAAATAATTACTTTCATTAGATTGGAGCATGAAAAGTTTATATTTTGAACAATTTCTAACGTGTTTGGAGGCAAGGTAACTCAGCTCTCGTTTGGCAAATCGGCTTAAAGCCGATTTTTTAGATTTTTTAATTTTTTTATTTAAAGTTTAAAAAGTTAAAAAATTTCGTTTTTTCATTTTCAACTTTTATCCTCTTGGTTTTTAGCTTTTTGACTTTTCTAATAATAATTTTTAATTTTATTTTTTTACATATAAAATTAAACAAATTTTAACCCAACGATCATACTCCAATTCGGTCAATTCCCAAGGTGACTTATTTGGATTTTTTTAAAAACTTTTTTAATAATTGTTTTTTCAACCAAACAAACTTTTAATTTTTTGATTTAAAGTGACTTGAAACTAAAAAATCAGTTTAAAGTCGGGTTGCTAAACGAACACTCAGTTACTCACCATCTAGTTAAGCAAGCAGTGGAGACCAATACGAAGCATTTGTGGGTTGAAGAAGTGCCTAAATTAGTCGCCATCTTGGTGGACTCGAATGCTAGAGTATAGTTTTTCTCTTGGATTTGTATTCCTACTAGAAAAAAAAAATAGTTTTGATTACCATTTCTTGATTCATGGGTGTTTGTTAATGTTTAAATTATAATTTTTTAACTTGTAGTTCAACAAAAAAATAAAAAAGATTCAAATAAGTATGCTTATACTAAATTATCTTCTTCATGCCCCTATAGCTAGTTTCTACCCACCACCAATTGAACTTGGTTTTGAGTACATGGAGCTCCTCCCATGTCACCATTCTTTCCCTTTCATCTGTAGGCCCATAAATGTTTCCAATCATGCACTCATAATTAGCATTCAAGATACCTCTGAGTATAATATAATGCTTGTAATCTTGAAGGGTAATTCAACTGGTCTGTCTTTGAGTTTGTTTTTTAATAGTCACTAGTTTAGATCTTTTCAAAGTTACTAGAGATTTATCTAATCGTTAACTTCAAGATCTTGTGATTAGTCAAAAAAAACATTCAAGCTGATCCAATCACTCAATCATCAAAATAATAATGGTAATAATAATAATAATAATAATAATAATAATAATAATATAATACTTGTGTACTAATTTTTCCTTCAAAGCATAGACTTCTCTTTCCCACATGCAGAGTAGCCCACCAAAGGCTCCTTCTGAATTCATTGCTACCTCCTCACAGACATCATTGCCCCATACGGACCTCACCTTCTTTTGATTAGTCTCTAACCATTTTGTTTCTCTGGATTTGTCAATTTATTCTCAATTTCTCACTATTCTTATTTTCTCCAACCTCAAAGCTCCCTTACATACCATGCGACTAGTTTCATTGAAGTAGCAAGTTAATTGCATCTCTTATCTTTATAACCTCTTCGACTTTCTAGAATCATGAATTCTC
The DNA here is from genome assembly GCA_032270985.1 of Heliamphora pulchella. Lineage (NCBI taxonomy): Eukaryota > Viridiplantae > Streptophyta > Magnoliopsida > Ericales > Sarraceniaceae > Heliamphora > Heliamphora pulchella. The sequence goes on from JAULJZ010083829.1 coordinate 5,569, forward strand.
TTTTTATAATTGATTTTTCTATTGATGAGACGTCCCTTAATTCTATTGAATTCCTCTTTAGTCCTTCTCTTTAGTCTTTCACGACAAACAAGCTCTCGCAAATATGTTCTCAAAATTAATGTTTTTCAAAAAATCAAAATTAATAAATATGAGAAGAATAATTGCAAAATAATTTTTAAAAAAAGATGACAACACGTACTTCCAACGTGGACTAATCAACGCCAAGATTGTTCTGTCATCGATCTCCATGTCTTTTATAAAAATTGACCAACAGAGACTCATCATCTTTTCTCTCTTTTTTCTTTCCTTTCTCTTTTTTTTTTTTTCTCTGTTGTTCTCCATGAATTCTATAAAGCATTTATGAAAGTGGGATTACCCATTTGAGCTGCAACAATGACACTACCATGAAAAGCTATGGGCCTAATGTGGCCCACTAGCCATGAATAAAGTTTTTTTTATAAGGTTTTTACCTCCTAAAAGATATTTAAATGTACAGTTAATTTTTTAAAAATCAATTTGTACAAATTGCTCTCTAAATTAATTTAAGTGTAGCAATAATCCCCCAAATCTAACTTTCGTTAATGTTTTTCTACATATACTAAAAATGTGATCTATTTTAGGGAGCTTTTGGCATTTTACCCCTAAAAGATTCAAAAAGTATAATTAACCACTTAAAAAATTAGAGTATATTGCCACTTGACTTTCATTCAATTGTAGCAATGTCTCCTCTTAGACTAATTTTTATCTATATTTTCGTTAAATTTTCACACATGCTAATCATATAAAATAGTAAAATTGGCATCATTACTTATTTTTTTACTTTTTGCCGCTAAAATTCAAATATATATAATAAGAAGTGACAAATTAGATTTGAATTCAAATATTAGTGGTTCTTAACATACATAAACGTCAAGAATTATTAATGTTCATTTTTTTTTTACGTAATATAGTTTTTGTACTGAATTATAAACAACAATATGATTGCAAATATTTATGCTTTTAAACTTATATGAGCAATCCTTTTTTATTCTACTATACATGTTTTTTAAAACATGTGAATATTGTTGAAGTAATTTATATATATTTAGATTTTAGCGGTAAAAAATTTAAAAAAAGTTATGATGTCAATTTTATTGTTTTTTCCTTAAAAATATTATGTGATTGACATGTGTGAAAATTTAATGAAAATATGGATGGAAGTTAATATTGGGAGTATTGCTATAATTGAATAAAAGTCAAGTTACAATGTACTTCAATTAATTTTTTAAGAGATTAATTACATTTTTTGAATCTATTAGAAGTAAAATATCAAAAGTTCTTTTAAAATAGATTACATCTTTATCATATGTAAAAAAAACTTGACGAAAACATTAATAGAAGTTAGATTGTGGGGTTTATTGCTACATTTAATTAATTTAAGCGACAATTTGTACAAATTAATCTTCTAAGAATTTAACTATACATTTAAATATCTTATAGGAAGTAAACTATTAAAAACCCTTTTTTATATGTTCAATTCATTAACTCTTTTTTTTCCTTTTTTATATAACGGAAAAAAACTTTGTTTCTCTTTAATGTCTTCGCATGTTTTGTGGGTTCCAGAGGAAATAAGAAATTATTAGGGTTAATTTTTTAATATCCTTCAAAGACAGGTCAAAAAATGAGTTGCTAAGGTTTTGTTTGGTAACGTTTATATTGTATTAATTTTTGTTTTTGTTTATGTAAAGTCTCGGTTTCATTTTTTAAAGGAAAATGTTTTTTTTGTTTCTTTTTTTATAATATTTATGGTGATCTATTTTGATAAAGGAAAATGTTTTTTTGTTTCTTTTTTTTTATAATATTTATGCTGATTTATTTTAATGATTTGAACTATTCATATTGAGTGGTTTATTGAAAAGATCATTCATACAACAAAACTGAATTAATCATACATCGATAATTATATAATTAAATCACATTGATTCAAAAAATAAACAATTCATATGATTTTGAGAATAAACCATATATTTTCTTTTTAAAAACTGTTTATGAATTCCAACTATATAAGTACCGATCTACGATTTACATAATTTTTTTATATGAATAGTCTTTTCTATAAATTTTATAGGTAACAGTTCTCCCACTCTCTTATTGTACAAAAACACTTCTTTTGTTTTTTAACATGTGAATTTGTAAAATTACTCTTACTTTTCATAAAGTGTGTTGCATTTTTTTTTTTTTGACCTGGGATTAGAGGAATCGAAATTGAAACCCGCCAAAAAGTCCTTTGACCATTGGGATAGATGCGTTGCTCATAAAATGTGTTACATTAAAGAATGGTTTCGTGAATTCAAATGCTGAATAATAAAAATAAAATGAATTTGTACAAAAAAAAAAGTATAAGAATCATTTTTCAATTTTATAAGATGAACGTGTCATAATATTGAAATGGATCATGCTAATCATTACTCACAAAATGAAAGATAAGAGGGCAACAAGAAAAAAAATTTAATATCAACACATTTTTAGAGGTACGGCCTATCATCTTTTCAAATATTAATATAATTTACATAAAAATTTATGTATTTCTTTACTCAATATTCATTGCTCGGTGAATCATGAGTAGCATTTTTTTAAAATTATTTTAATATAAAACATCATAAAATCATTTTTTATTAAAATATATATAAAAAATGAAGATAATCAAAACAGGAATTGATGTGGCTCAGTTTGTGTGGTGGGCTTCTAGAGAAATGATTGAAGGTATGAATAGGCCCCACTGAGATTGCTATAGGACAATGCAACATCAATGAACTTTATTTTCTCTTTGGGTCCCTATCACTTGATGATGGCTGATTGATCCTCAACAATCTTCCAGTACCAATTTTCTGTATTCACAAAAAAAAATAATTCTAGTTCTATCACCTTCAACCAGGTTCACCCAATTCTTTCTTTAATTACACATTAGTACCCTATATTCTATCTGTATATTAATTATTTTTGATAAAAAGGTTTGAAGACAGAAAAATATGGTTCTACACAGAGGACAGACTTTTAATTAGAAAATTATTAAGTATTTTTAAAGTACTATATGATATTGTTTACGTGACACTATCAATAAATAAAAAATACTGACGCATATTAAATAGGGTATCGTTTATCTTCTATCTACCCAACAAGGATAGATTACTATTGTTTTATACAAAGTATTTTTCGCTACATAATTAAATAAAAACACTACATAAACAATATAATTCCTCATTAGTTTCATAATATAATTATTTGTTAAATAAGTAATTAGAAATTACTTTTCTATTTTTATTCAATTTCAAATGAAGGAATTATAAAATTTCTGAATTACATTTGTATTTCCCTTAAGATTCCAACCATTGAAACATAGCCTTAAGTAGAGGCCAACCAACAGGCAGGCTGTGCTCCCATCTCCTAATTTCTAAAAATTTTATTATTTTTGTAAATAAATTTATTATTTATGTATGAGGAGTTGTTTTAGTACTTTTTATGAGTTATTGATCACTTCAATAGGGAAATCCTAATTTGGCAACTGTCTTTTAAGAGGGTCATTTTTTATGACACTAATGCTATGTACTTAGGAAAATTATGAAGAATTTTATTCCGAATTCACAATGAATTGCTTAAATGTACTTGTATATTGTGTGAATCATACTGTAAGTAAATTTGAGCCATTCATTTTGAATTTAAAATAAATTTTTGAATAATTTTTCTAAATTTATAGTGTTGCTGTTTTTATGAATAAGACTCACATAACTTGTGAGTAAATAGACACAAGGGAGAAATCAATTATTCTAAAAAATATGATAGCAACTATGAAGTCTACATAATAAATGGATGCAATGCTAATATGCTCTAAAATAGTGCAATAGAGGATATAACCAAGATATTTAAAAGGTTCATTTTTTTACGAAAAAAATAATCATGTCTTTAGTATTTTTTTTTAAATTCCATCTATTTTTTATCTTTAGATTCCTCTAAAATAAAGAAATTTTAGAAGTCAAGAAAATACCAAAATAAATAAAAAGAGGAATAAAATAAATTTTAGCAAAGAGTGTTAGTAAAGTTTTTCAACTAGGATCAATTTTTATTTTTACTTTTTAGATTTCTCCACCAAAATTTGATGAAAAAATGTTTTAAAAAGAACAATTCAACCTGGGTGAATTGTCTCTTTCTAATTTGGGTGAAACCAGTGGCGACCTTTTTCTCATGTTTGGTTTGAGAGATCCAGCAACTAACGACACTGGAGTTGACACTCAATTTTTGCCCTGCTCCTCAATATCACAAAAGAGAAAATTAATTTTATTTATTTTTCATTTTTCATTTTTCATGACCACGTGAGAAAAAATCAAAACGATCTAGCCAAAAAGACCTAGATTAGAAGCTTTGATTATAACTAGATCACAGAGACTATCAAAAGTCGTGAAAAGACCGAAAACATCTAACAGTGAGAATTCATGATATCATATGCATTGTACCCGAAAATGGTAACCCTACCCTCCAAAAAGTCAAAATGGAAATGTAATATTTTCTCAACCCCTTTTCTTAGTAGATTAATATTCAGTTTGCCAAGAGTAACGTTTTGTGCGTTCAAACTCAAAATATGCGAATTCCACCCCACCCGACAAGAGCCCAATGACTCGTTTCTATTATCCACTCCGGGATTAGTCAAACAAATAATATAACCATGACTAGTAACACACTAGTGCTCGTTTTCAAAAAACAAGTCCATTATTTAAGGGTTGAATTTTTTATACATATATAAATGCAACATTAAATTATTACTTTTTTATATAAAAGAGCATGAGAGAAGAGAGAAAACAATATGAAAAGTCAAAATTGATTCATTTCAATGGTTGAATTTTTGACACCTACATAAATATTACATCAAATTATTCTATCTTATTACATAAATATAGATACTTATTTGATTAATTTTATATCCAATTTACACTGCATTTAAGACTCATTGACCTTCTCTAATAAACTAATTTAGTTACCATATCATTATTTGTCCAGGTTCTCTCCATTTTTTTGGAAAATGAATATATCTCTATTAATATTTCATAGTATCGACGATAGTTCATTTTGATAATTTGATCCATTCATATTATGGAGTTTATTAAAAAAAATTTATATATAAAAAATTAAATTGATTGGACATCAATAAGTACATAATCAAATTAAATCTATCTTAAAAGAATAAACAACAAATATGATTTTGAGAATAGAACTTACATTATTTATGAATTAACTTGATCTGACCATATAATTCTGCAATTCACTTGCATGAACCCAAAATTGCTACCAATCATTGATCAGCTATATGGTAGTGAATTCACTCCCAACTGTCCATACATACACGATAAGGGATGCATGAAATCTCAAAAAAAGAGGAGCCATGGTGATCCCTCGGACCGCACAAATTCCACAAGTGAATCGAGAGTTAGATCTTAAGGACCAATGCTATGGTTCCAAAAAAATCAGTCTCCAAAATTTTATCAAAAATTTAAATGAATGAATTAAATTATTTGAATGATATGGATCACACCCATCCAAGTAAATTTGATTCATCTTTATCAAATTCTAGGTTTGTTTTTTAGGTATTTATAAGCTTTTATGTTCTTTAAGAATTAGAGTCTCATTGACATCGAACTTAAAATTTAGTTTTTGCCTTATCAACTAAAGACAAAATTGAATTTAAAATAGGTTATTTGATCATTTATCTTTTAAGTTATAGTTTTTTGAAATTAGTTAATTGGATAAAAAGTTAACTTTTTATGTTTTATTCAAATTGAATGGTATTGTTCTTTTATATAATTGGTAATAATAATTATTTACAGTTGACATTATTAGTAAATAAATTATTAAGCACGGGCTCGTTTAGTATGTAGAATGTAATTGGATAGTTTATGATAGATAAGTAATATTGTAGGTCTCACATATTTTTTTTTTAATACCAAGAGATTATGGAATGGATTATGTGTATAGTGAGAAATTTGGTTCATATTTGATTAGAGTGTGATAAAGAATAGGATAAGAGTTGTAGAGTTATTTTTAACTGTTAGATAAGGAGCGAAGATAATCTAGAGCCTAATTTTAATAACACCAAAAGGGTTTAATATTATTGATACAATGATTCAAGTTTTACTAATTTGGCATTTGTCGAATTATTAGTTTCAATTCCGCAATACAAACGCAAAATAACTAATATCATGAGATAAAATTTAATTTGTACGTCTCCATATTTTCTAATCCTATATGGCCCCTTCCCAATACGGTGATCCAAACATGCTCTAAGAGTATTATTATTTTTAAAATATAGCATTGTTTGAGATAATTATTTATTTTGCTTATTTTATTTACATTATTTTCATCTTTAGTGAATTTTTTTTATTGTTTAGTCAAAGTATTATACCTTTTCACTCTCCTCAGTGGGATAAGTTAAAATAAAAATGATCAAAATATAAAAAAAAAATTTAAGACAAAAATAAGCCAAATTTTATGTTACTTATTTTTGTTTTTAGTAAACTTTTTTTTATCTTTCGATAAAAAAAATTTTACTTTTCTGGTACATCTTATTTAGACGATTCAAAAAAATAAAAATTTTTAATCAAAAGTTAAAAACAAAAATTAGAAAGAACAATATAAGCCGAATATACGAAATTTAGTCCAAACAAGACCATAGTAAAACTTTGAATAGGTCATATCATTAAAATAATCTGCAAATACTGTTGGGAAAATTAATCCCAGAAATCGATGATAGTACTTATAGATTATACTCAAAAAAAAAAAAAAAAAAGAACGATAGCCCGATTAAACCCTACAAAAAGGAATAAGAATTATATTTTCGAAATCTTTCTAGTTTAATATCATCTTAGCACTCGAACAGAAAACTATGATCAGGTAACTAACTATAACTCAAGTCTTTTGCCATAGTTTCGAACTCAAGTCTTTTGCCATATTTTCATATGTTTGATTAC
>JAULJZ010083840.1:0-12559 GCA_032270985.1 Heliamphora pulchella
ATTCATTTTGACTCGAGTAACATGAGTCGAGTTACTCTAATTCGAGTCACTCGACCTTCCCTATTGAAGATGCTCGGTCCCACCTATCCACCAGGTCATTTGTCCATTCGTACTTCTTCACATAACCATCCATCCAAGTTATATACTCAAACCATTTACTAGAGCCTCTCACTTGAGCCACTTACTCGAATTCTTTACTCGAGCCACTTACTCAGATCAATAGCTCGAGTAGCTCGGTCTTATTTATCTTGAATCATCTACAATTATTTTTCAAATGAATTGCCAAACTAATGTAGTATCTAAATTCTAAAAATGAAGATAACTCCTTGTAGGAGAAGATAAAGTCCCTAGTATTAATGGGTCACAACTTACTTTGATAAGAAAGGAAGAAACTTGAGTGATATAGAACTCTTAATCTCCACCTAAGGCTAAAGATACAACCAATGTAATACTTGACCGTTAGAATGCCTTTCAATCGAGCACTCTTGGTCGAAAAATACTAACGATGTTATATTTTGCAACAACAACGAGCAAAAAGAAGCTGTCAGGAGTTCAGCAATGCCTAAACCGCATGGAGTTTAGTTCACAATGTTTTAAGTAAAGAGCCAAACGAGAATTTAGTTGTGCAGTGTTTTACCCACACATGGTTTGATAATAACAGTGCACCTTAAAAATTTAGTCACAAGTTAACAAGAAACTTGTCATTTAGGCTCTGTTTGTTTTAAAGTAAAATATTTTTTGATGTAAAATATTTTTTATGTAAAATATTTTTACAAAATTTATCTTTTTTATTTTTATTTTCTAGTGTTTAGTTGACATATGAAAAATATTTTCAAAAATTCTTTTTATTTCAATTTTTTCTCTTTTTCTTTTCTTCAATTTTTTCCCTTCCGTTTCCTTCCCATGAAATTAGGCATCCCAAAGGTTTCGGGAAGCACAAGCAATTCTCAAGTTCACACCTTTCCATCTGTTTATTAGCCTCCAAAATCATCCTAAAAAACTACTACTAGCATCTAATTCCGCCATTAACATATCGAAATTAGTTCTTCACGTACATAGATTCAAAAATGGATCCCCTGGTTGTTTTTGAGCATTTCTTGTCATGGATTTAGAGCGATGTTGGCCTATGAAGCGATGATGATATGTTCACCAGGTACTCGTAGCTCGCTGGAGCTTATGCTGGAGTCAATCCGGCGGAGGGACGAGCGGCTAACCGATTTTCCGCCGGCGTTGCCAGTTTGTCTGGTGTCCAAGGCTCGAGTACCTCAAGCGAGAAAGGGATTGTCGGTGAACTTCCAAAATAGTGATTTTGGGGAAGATCTCGAAGGGAAAGAAGCTAGAAGGAAAAAAGACAAATAATCGAATTTCAGACTGGGCGCAATTGGGAGTGAGAGATTGAAAATATTTTATTATGGATATGGATACCCAAAAATGACTTACCGATTCTTTATAAGAAAAATAATTTTGGTTTATGATGTAAAATATTTTACTTAATAAAAATATTTTACTTATATTTTGTTAACCAAACACCAAAAAATAGGTAAAATATTTTACCCAAAAATATTTTACGTTGAAACAAACGGAGACTTAAAGTTTTCTAAACTTTTAATCTACTTTTTAATAAAATTTTAAATAATATAATTAATAATTGCAAACAAATTTAATTTATTTTTACTAAATATATTCAATTTTATTTTAAATTGAGTAATTAATCAAACAACTCCCTACCCTCCACCTAATCTAATTAAATGCATTCTTTTAAGAGTGATTGCATAGAAGATTGAATGGTTGTTAGTATTTAATTGAGTAATCTTATAGTGATTATATTTTAGTACTCGTATTTGGGTACCACGTGATGTGATATTTTATACGTAGTACTTAAATTATTTTATGCGCGTGTTGTTTATTTTTAAATACTACATATATAATTTCACATCATGTAGTAGTCAAATGTGATTAAAATAGCATTATTGTTTTCAATTTCATGAAGCGGTCAATTAAATTAATTAATGTATCTGTAATTCGTTTGTTCTAACGCGTGTCTATTAATTTTTTTTTTTCTTTTGTCTTCGTCAACAGATTTCGAATCATGTGGCCACGAAAACTTCACATGTATGAATGGTTTACTCTGCCAAAGAATTGAAATTCCCACCAATAATTGACATTTATCAATAATTTACTCTGATATCGCGAATCAAGATTCCGGTCTTTTTCACATTTGCATCTTTGGATTTTAAATTTGTGTAATGACAAAAATGGTGTATATGAGAGAGAAACAAAATATTAGAAGAAGCAAGATATATTTCTATTTTTGCTTGACTAATATATTTAAGAAATATGTATTTTTTGAATAATGCATATAGAAACTCATTGCCTTTGATTTTTTTTTTCTTGACAAATTTAATATCCAAAACTAATAAGAAGAAACATTGCCGTGTTAAAGTAGTTGAGAGCATAATCTTCTTGAGTTTAAATTCCATAGGGAGGAACCGTGAATTCCTAACTTTACAGTTACCCAATCATCTCATTAATTCTTTTTTTCTATTAATTTATAAAAAATGCTAACCATCGTTCATTGGACGGTGGATAAGGGGTGTAATGTGTATAAGTATATGTACAAAGTATATTAATATATGTAAAAGTAGTAAACTCCACCTCTAAAAGTGTATTGATATATGTAAAAGTAAAAGTAGTAGACTCTACCTCTAAAAGTATAATGATATTGAAAAGAATTTGTTTTTATTACTTTATTAACCACCGCCCAATAGACAGTGGTTAGTATGATCCTTAATTTTTTTGTTTTTAGATCTTTTATTTCACCAAATTAAATTTTACTACTGAGTCTCCTCTATGACGGTGTTTGGTTTCTTTCTTTCTTTTTGAAGACTTTTTGGATTTGTTGAAAGATAAGAAAAAAAATTTTGAATTTGTACAGGTATTTTTAATAAAAAATACATGTACAAATATTCAAACTACCGCTGCAAATAGTGTTTGCACTGGAGTAGCAAAAGTTCATTTGAGTAATTTGGTCGCAAAATGTTACAGCAAGATTTTATTGGCAATAGGTTTTTGTCACAAAAACCTCCAAAGTAAGGCCTAAATCCCATACTATTCCAAATGACAATTTTTTGCATTGGAAACTGTGCCATTGCTAAAAAAACATTTGTGCCGAGAATCTTAACCGTAAAGATATTTCTAGAATCAAATATTGGGCAACAAAAGATCTACTGACCATTTAATTGATTTCAATGGAACTAAAATTATTTCATTTGAGGACGAAGTGTATATATATTATCTGTTCATGTTTAATGACATTTTTATTATTATTTTTAATATTGCTCATGCATTTTGATATTTGATTTTAAATTTTATTTTTTAATAAATAATTCATATAAAAAAATAATTAAAAAATCTCAATCTCAATCTCAATCAACATCGATATTAATAAAAATAAAAAAAAATTAAGCGAAAGAACAAATTAAAATACCAAGAGCACCGAGAAAAATTCAAACATTACCACCGAAAAAAAATTCATGTTTTGTTGTGATTACATAACTACACAAATCACTTTTTTCTCTCATCTAAAATACGTGAGAAGTCGATTGTTTTATGCTCTGTCTACCATTAAATTACTATATAAAAATTACATCAAGTCTGCAAACTTGTCAATAATATAATAATTAATTAATTAGCATGTTTTAAGATACTTAATTAAAAATATAATTTTATTAGTTTATTAATTTAAAAAAATAAAAAAAGATAGTAAAAATAAAATATTTATTTCATCCCAATGATTAAAATTTTTATACTTACATTAATATCACACATTCTATCTCATTATTTAGATAGATATCTAATCCTAGAAATTTAATAGTGAAACAAAAAATAATATCAACTATTTAATAATTAGTTAATTAACCAATATTAAACCACTCAATTAAAAAATATAATTTTATTAGTTTTTCAATTTATAAATTAAGAAATAGAAAAAATAACAAAAGTAAAATTATATTATTTTTTTATAATTAAGTAAGTAAAAGGAAAATTAATAAAAATTAATATGTTTTTTATTTATTTTTTTACAAAGAAGAACATGAGGGTGGAGAGAGAACAAAAAAAAAATCAAAATTATTTCATTTCAATAGTTAAATTTTTTATACATATAAAAATATCACATCAAAAGTTCTATATATATATATTTTATTTGTAAACAAGTTTGTATTAGAAAATTGAAAGCCAAACAACAGATATGATTCTCCCAATAATTTAGATACACTTTAATTGTTTGATTGCTTAATTGTATAGAACAATGAACGGCTATTAGATTTCAATTTTTTAAGGTGGTCGACTAAATTATTGAATGAAATTAATTAGATGATTAGACCAGTGATTTACTCATCACTTGGGTTCCGGTTTTGCTATCCTCATCAGTAATTGAATCATTTTTCCACCAAAAGATTTGACATTTATCAACAATTAAATCCTCGTACAACAAGTGGAATTCTGAGTCTATCCCCTCGGCTGGCACTGATTATCTTATTATAGGGCCCCGGCGCCGACTTTGACTTTGCGATGCCATGCTCTAGGGATGTGTTCGGTTAATGGCTTATGTGTAAATAATATTATTTATTATTTTATTGGTTTTTTTTTGTACTTGTTTCCTAAAAATTAAAAATCATCAACCAAATTTGGAAATGAAAGTAACACAAAGGCTCGTTTATTTCGGTTAAAATTATTTTCTAAAATTTTTTTTTTACATTTTTTGGTATTTGGTACAACAAAAATTAAAAGTAAATAAAAAATATTTTTTACCTTTAAAAATAAAAAAAAGTTTATTTTTGGTGGAAAATTTTTTTCATATTTTTTAGGACGAAAAATATTTTCCAACCTTACCAACGGGGTCTGGGGGTGGGGGTCAGAGATCAAAAGGTCTAGGGGTCCGAATGCCTCGGATTCTGGGAACCTAGGAGTTTTTGGGTCCCAAGGTACCGTGAGTTCGGGGGTCCTAGGAGTCCAAGAATTCGAAGTTCCAAGATCCCAAGGATTCGGGTTCCCGAGATCCCAAGGGTCTCGGGGTTCTGGTGTTCTGAGGTCCCATGGGTCTATGGGTCACAATGGTCCGAGGTTCCGAAGTCTTGGGGTTCAGGTGATTAGAGTCTCGGGAGATTATGGGTTCGAGGGTTTGATGTGTTAGGATAGTATATTAAAAATCATGTATTAGATTTTTAGCATTATTTTTTATATATTAAGAAAAAATATATTTTTATTTTAATGAGAATTTATATAAATAATGTATGCGTTTCATTATTTTTTTTAATATTGAACGTAAGTGTCTTTTATTCTACATATTAGTTAATCTAGTATGTAGAGATCGAATTACACACAAAAGTCCAGATTATTAGTTTTTTGTAAAATATAAGTTTATGATTTACAGTCTTAGATGGAATTAAGCACACTATCGGTACGGCAGTAGTACAGTGTTTGAGTAGGTTTGTCTTGATTACGGAGAATGATATAGTTTCGACTATAGTTCCAACTCATTGTGCTAGTACACTTTGTATGTATTGAATAGGACCGTATTGGGATAATGAGTTTTATACTAATTATATAAATTAATTCAGACCCCATAATTATTATGAATGCTTTTGCTCTTAATCCTGAAATAATTATTAGACACGTATATTTAATGTTCGTTATTTTGATCCATTAAAAATTGTAATCTTTTATGGGTCAATAATTCACGCCAGTTGAATAATGGTATTAAGTATATGGTTGATTATGTCAAACCTTATAAGTAGATTTTATAATCCGACATATCAAATAAGTTAATTGGAATGTCTTAATAAAATTTTAAAAATGTCAATTTGAATATAATTATCAGTAATTTAATTTTATCGACGGGTACACGTAATCTTAACATGGGGAGAATAATAAGTATTTAATAATAAAAGCTCGAATATTTGGTTTTGATAATAAGACATGGATTGCAATTACGATTTCTTAGTGGTATGAATTATAATTTATGTTTTTAGGAAATTGCTTCTGGATTAAAGTTGATTTTTACATTAGAAGCTCGTATCTTATTTACTCATTAAGTCCCTACTGTAACTTATATATATACCATTATATAGTGAAACGAAAAATTGGAACAATTACTCAAGTCTATTTAGCGAAACATATATCATATATCTAACAAAAATTTTACAAAAACAAATGACAAATAATATTAATTATCTAATCTAATAGTTTTTCTTTTTAATTTGTAAACCTAGGAAAGTTTTTTACTCTTGATATATGTCACAATAGTTATTCTATCAACTTATGTTATTATTCCTAATTTCTTTTAAATATATCTACACACACACACACACTTACAGGCATTTGTGTTATTTTTGTTATTATTTTGTCTTTCGTTACTTAATTGTATTGGTCTAAATAAGATTTCAACGACTATTTTTTATGATAACAAATCAAGATATTTAATTGTGCAAATTAAGAGTATTTTCAGGAATTCATTTGAAACACAAGGATTGGAAGCCATAAATCATTTAAATCAAAATCAATTTGGCAACAAGCTTATGGAGCAAAGAACTTGAAGACTAAGTTTTAAATTTTTCAAATGTATTGCAAAATATGATTAATGTTAGTTTACTACTTTTTAATATATCCTTCGAAACTCATAGGAAACCAAAATTGGACTATAAGACTTATGAATATCTTGCTTTCACAAGATAAAATATTTTTTAATAAAGAAATATTTTATCAAATATGAAAATAAAAAGAAACCTCAAGTCATGAATATTATGTTGAAACGTTTCTTGAAATAATCAAACTTGAGTATATATTGAAAAATATTTCAACAAATGACTTGAAGAAACTAATAATCATGAAAATCATTTTCTCATTAAAATCAGTCAACTAATGAACATGATCAGTCGACTAAAAAGGTTTCTTAAAATTGAAAAAGCTGAACCAAGAAGGTTCAGTCAACTGGATACTATGATCAGTCGACTGGAAGATCACTAGCATGGTTCAGTCGACTAGAATCAATGATTCAGTCGACTAGAAAGTTTCTGGAATTGGGAGATGCTTCAAGTTAAGCACCTCAGTCGACTGACCAAACCATATCAATCGACTAACTTGTCTTGAAAGTAAAATTTGACTGTATAACGGCTAGTTTGACTTGAGCTTTTAAAATATCTTTTTACCCTCAACGGCTACTTCGAATTTTTGACTATAAAAAGACCCCATTATCATAACTTAAAGTCACCAAGAAGTTCTTTAATATCATACTCTCTTATTACTCATTCTTGTGCATTCAAATCTCATACCCTTGTTCATATTTGAGAGAAACACTTAGAAAATTTCTTTGAGTTTCATTTGATATATTTCTTGAGAGTGAATTAGGGTGATATAGTGTTGTACTCATTTACTCATTAAAGGAGCCCACTCGTGTACACTTTCTTCATCAAATTATTGTTAAGGCTTGGTTGTAGCTTTATTCAAGTGAGGAAATTCACTTGAATTTAAGAGCTCCTGCGTTCTTGGTGTAAAGGCATCTTCGCCTTGTGAATGAGAGAGGCATCTCTGCCTATAAGGAGGGAATAGTGAAAATCCTCAAAGCGGGTTCCTTGGGGTAAAAACGTAGGCCGGTGCGCCGAACCTTGTAAAAATCTTGATTTTATTTTCTCTAACCTTCATACTCTTTATATTTACGTTTGATTGAGTATTTTCTTATCCGAATAAAATCAAGAGAAAATAATTTATATGCTTTAAATTGAATATCTCAAAAGAAAATTTTAAATATCAAATTCACCCCTCTTGGGATCACATTACACTCGCAATTGATATCAGAGCTTAGGTCATATTTTTACCTAACAAGTTTTTGTGAAAAAATCTATGGCGAGTATAGGTGTATCCCCTATTGGAGATGGTCAATCCTCAATAAGACCTCTTATCTTTTGTGGTGTTAATTACACTTTTTAGAAACAAAAGATGAGAATTTTCATCCAAGTAATGGATTGGAGAGCTTGGAGAGTGATTGTCCAAGATAACTTCATTCCCACTAAAATTGTTGAAGAAAAAGAGGTTGCAAAACTTGAAGAAGAAATGAATGAAAATGATATGAAATTACTTCAAATAAATTCTAGTGCTATGAATATTTTATATTGTATTCTTGATGCTAATGAATATAATTGTATTATGACATATAAGAATGCTAAAGAAATATAAAAAAAATTAAAAATTACATATGAAGGTATACAAGATGTTAAAGATTCTAGAATGATTGGTTAATTAGTGAATATGAAGAATTTAAAATGAGTGATGATGAAACCATTTCTAGTATGTATATTCATTTTACTCATATCATCAATTCTTTTAATGCTCTTGAAAAAACTTATTAATCTTATGAATTGTTAAGAAAAATACTCAAGGCCTTACCACCCATTTGGGAAGTTAAAGCGACAGCTATTTCGGAAACAAGAAATCTAAGAATAATGACATTGGATGAACTCATCGGATCTCTCTTGACGTATGAATTCAAGATCGAAGATAGAGTCAACGAGCAATACAAAGTGAAAAAATCCATTGCTCTAAAGACTTCAAAAGAAAGTTCTAGTGACAAACAAAATGAAGAGATTGATGATGATGATATGGCTCTCATTACTAGAAGACTCGAAAAGTTCTTCAAAAGATATAAATGATTTGCAAGAAAATTTAGTGACACAAGATTTGATAAGGGTGATTCAAGTAAGAGAGATTACAAGAAAGATCCTTTTACTTGCTACAATTGCAAGAAAGTGGGACACATCAAGCCGGAATGTCCTCTTCTTAAAAAGGATCTAAAGAAGAAAAAGAAGATCATAAAAGCTACAACTTGGGATGACACAGATTCAAACGAGTCTAGCGAGAGTTCTAGCAATGAAAAAGTTACAAATTTTTGCTTGATGGCTAGCATGAATGAGGAGGTAAATTCTCACCTCAATTATAATTTACTTGAATCTAACTCTTGTAATGAATCTAGCACTTATGAATCATGCCATCTTATGAAGAATTTAAAAATGAATTATATAACTTGCATAAGAAATTTTTGAAATTGGAAAAGAAAAATATAAATTTGAAAAAGGAAAATGAGAAACTTTCTGAGAAAATTGAAAATCAATCTAAAGTGTTGAACGATTTAAAGGAATCCTTTTCAATTAATAAAAAAGATCATGATTTGCAAGTTGAGTCCTTGAAAAGAGAAAAACTTATTTATAAAGTCAAATTTGATAAAGTGACAAAAATTTTCGAAAAAAAGATCTCTCAATTAGAAAAGGAAAATAAATTTTTGAGAAGAGAACTTAAAACTTAAAAACTCTTGAAAATGATATTTCTTGTGATTTGAAAAAGAAAGTAGATGACTATTCCAAAATTATTTACAAGTTTACAAATGGAAAGGAAAATTTTTGGTCAAAGAATATCCTTAAATAAAGAGGGTATTGGTTATAATGGAGAAATAAGCAATAAAAGCTATTTTGTGAAAGAATCCAAAGATTTTCAAGTCTCATTTTCAAGAAACATTTATGAACACATAACTTATTTTCTATATAAGAAAAAGGGACATTAAATTTGATTGTTCATTGTAAAGAAAGAATGGTGTCACAAAATTAGTGTGGAGAATTAAAGTCACTAATCCTAAAGGACCCAAAAAGATTTGGGTACCAAATAAAGTTACCTAACTTGTTTTGTAGGTATGCTTGAAGTCCACCTCTTCTAAAGAAAAATGGTACATGGATAGTGGATGTTTAAGGCATATGACGGGAGACAAAACAAAATTTTTGAGCTTAAAACCTAAAGATGGGGGCTATGTAACGTTTAGAGATAATGGTAAAGGCAAAATCATCGGTGAAGATAAGATTGGTAAAGAATCTTCTCTTCATGTTGATAATGTCTTACTTATTGAAGTTCTAAAACATAACCTCCTAAGCATAAGTCAATTATGTGATAAAGGATATAGTGTAACATTTAAGCATGATACTTGTATTATTGAAGATAAGAATGATCATCAAGTCTTATTTGTTGCAAATCGATTTGAAAATGTGTATACCATAAATTTTGATAAATTGGATTCTCAAAATGTAAAATGCTTTTCAGTACTAAATGAAACAACTTGGTTATGGCATAGGAGGTTAGGTCATGCTAGCATGGATCTTCTATCTAAACTTGTCAAGAAAGATTTGGTGAAAGGCTTACCCAAAACCAAATTTGTTAAAGACAAAGTTTGAGATACTTGCCAATTTGGTAAGCAATCCAAAACGAGTTTCAAAAATAAACTAGAAATTTCTACAAATAAGCCACTACAACTACTTCATCTTGATTTGTTTGGTCATCTGAATGTTCAAAGTCTTAGTGGAAAAGTTTACGGCTTTGTTATAGTTGATAATTTTTCAAGGTATACTTGGGTTTTATTTCTTGCATTCAAAGATGAAGTATATCTTGTATTTGCCAAACATTATAGAAAGGTTCAAAATGAAAAGGGCTATTCAATCTTACATATCCGTAGTGATAGAGGAGGAGAATTTAAAAATAAAGAGATTGAAAATTTTTGTGATCAAAATTGTATTTTCCATAATTTTTTTGGCTCATCGAACGCCTCAACAAAATGGAGTTGTAGAGAGAAAAAATTGTTCATTACAAAAGATGGCTCAAACCATGTTAAATGAGCACAAGTTGCCTAAATACTTTTGGGCCGAAGCGGTCAACACTGCTTGTTATGTAATGAATCGAGTTTACATAAGATCTCATTTTAACAAAGCTCCTTATGAACTATGAAATGGAATAAAGCTCAACATTTCTTATTTCATGTTTTCGATTGCAAATGTTTTGTTTTGAATGAAAAAGATGATTTAGCGAAATTCGATTCCAAATCAGATGAAGGCGTATTTCTTGGTTATACAACTAATAGCAAAACTTATAGAGTTTGTAACAAAAGAACAATTACTCTAGTTGAATCTATTCATGTTAGATTTGATGAAGATAATCATTTCTCTTTCAAGCTTTCTAATGATGATGATGTAGAAATTAACAAAGGCTTAGAGGATTTACAAATCAAAGAAGATAAAGGGAAAGGCATCGAAGTCCATATCGAGAATCAAGATCAAGAGGAACATGAAGTGTTGCCAAAAGAATGGAAGATTGTAAAAGATCATCCTTTGAATAAAATTATTGGTGAACCATCAAAAGGGGTAACTACTCGATCTTTCTATAAAAATATTAGTAATCATCTTGCATTCTTATCTCAAGAAGCACCAAAAAATAGAAATGATGCATTAGAAGATGATTCATGGATAATGGCAATACAAGAAGAACTTAATCAATTCAAAAGAAATGAAGTGTGAAATTTAGTTCCTAGACGTAAACATCATACCATAATTGGAATCAAATGAATTTATAGAAATAAAAAGGATGAAAATGGCATTGTTGTCCGTAACAAGGCTAGGCTAATTGCACAAGGTCATAATCAAGAAAAAGGAATAGATTTTGATAAAACCTATACACCCATAGCTAGGATGAAAGCCTTACGCATGTTACTTGCATATGCATCATATAAGAATTTCAAACTATATCAAATGGATGTAAAAAGTGCTTTTTTGAATGGCCTTATTAATGAAGAAGTTTATGTTGAACAATCGCCTGGTTTGAAAACTATTATTATTATCCCAATCATGTTTTCAAATTATCTAAAGTATTGTGTGGTTTAAAGCAAGCTCCTAGAGCTTGGTATAAAAGATTAAGCGGTTTTCTACTAGAAAATGGTTTTATAAGAGACAAAATTAACACAACGCTTTTTATAAAAACAAACCATGAGGATATTTTTATTATTCAAATATATGTTGATGATATTATATTTGGTGCTACTAATGAAAGTTTGTGGGAGTTCTCATTGTGTATACAAAAGAAATTCAAAATGAGTATAATGGGCGAACTTACATTCTTCCTTGGACTTCAAATCAAACTAGCCAAGAATGAAACGTTTGTGAGCCAATCAAAATATATAAGGGACTTGCTAAAACGGTTCAACATGAAAGATGGAAAGATTTTGGGAATACCCATGAGTCTATTAGCAAAGCTTGACATCAACGAACAAGAGAAATCGGTAGACACGAAGCTTTACCGAGGTATGATCAGTAGCCTTTATATTTAACCGCTAGTAGACCGGATATAATGTTTAGTGTGTGTCACGCCCCAAACTCCAGGCCACGTGAAATACCCATAAACAAACAATCTGAGAATACACTCTCAATATAAAATCATACATGCATCGTATATATAATCACCAAATGGCATAGATTACACGGTTCCAACACCGAAAAAACATGTTACAACATACATGTAATAGAAAGAACAAAAAGGAAGACTATAACTCTTCCACCTCTCCAGCACCTCTAGATCAACCAGTGTGACTGGTACCTGAAGAAAAACAAATCCCACACCGTGAGTGTTGAGAATGTATACTGAAAAGTCATGCTTTTTATGTATTTTATTCTGGATCCCTGGCATATTAATGAGAAACATT
>JAULJZ010083851.1:0-12559 GCA_032270985.1 Heliamphora pulchella
GAGAAATCTGACACGTTTGAGCACTTTAAAATCATTTGCCAAAAGATTCAAAATGAAAAGGGTTACTCCATAACCCGAGTCAAAAGTGATCATGGGAGGAAGTTCGAAAACTCTGATGTGGAGAAATTCTGTGATGATAGAGGTATCAAACACGAATTCTCTGCACCTCGAACTCCCCAACAAAATGGAGTTGTGGAACGAAAGAATAGGACCTTGCAAGAAATTGCAAGGGTTATGTTATATGCTAAGAGAGTGCCGAGAAACCTTTGGGCCGAGGCGATTAACACCGCGTGCTACACCATTAATAGAGTCTATCTTAGACCCGAAACCTCTCATACTCCCTATGAGATCTGGAATTGAAAGAAACTTAATGTCAAATATTTCAGAGTGTTTGGAAGCAAATGTCACATCCTTAGGGATAGTGAGTCCTTAGGAATTTTGACTCTAGGAGTGATGAAGGGATATTTCTTAGTTACTCTACCACCATTAGGGCTTATCGTGTGTTTAACTTGAGAACCTCGACTCTGGTTGAGTCGGCAAATATTGTGGTTGATGACACCACGTTAGATGAGTCAAGTCCAACAAATGGCGAGGAAGTGTGGCACTTATTTGAGGGGGGGAGTTCTACCTCTCCAAATGAACCTGTTTCTGACTCGTCTTGTGATGAACCTGCTTTAGAGGGTGAGGGTGCTGAAGAGCTTGCGTCGAGTGAACAAGTTCCTCAAAATGAGGATTATCCTACACTCGCCAAAGAACCATCTGCAAGGGTTAAATTGAATCATCCTATTGACCTTGTCATTGAGAACCTTAGGGATGGTATGTTGACAAGAAGAAAAGTACACATTGAAAATGAAATCACCTATGTGTGCTACACTTCCCTATTTGAACCCAAAAAGATAGAAGAAGCTCTTGGTGATAAAAATTGGATTATTGTCATGCAAGAAGAGCTTCAACAATTTGATAGGAATGAAGTGTGGTATCTTCTTCTACGGCCTAGCAATAACAACGTCATTGGAACTAAGTGGATTTTCAAAAATAAACGAGATGAAAATGGTGTTGTTGTTAGAAACAAAGCTAGGCTTGTTGCCCAAGGGTATTCCTAAATTGAAGGGATTGATTTCGAAAAGTCTTTTGCTCCGGTTGCCCGTCTTGAGTTCATTCGACTTCTCTTTGTTATATCATGTTGCCTTCGCTTCAAGTTATATCAAATGGACGTTAAAAGTGCATTTCTCAATAGAGACATCAAAGAAGAAGTCTATGTTGAGCAACCTAAAGGGTTTGTAGACCCTCATTCTCCCCATTATGTTTTTAGACTCAGAAAGGCTCTCTACGGTCTCAAATAAGCCCATCGGGTCTAGTATGAAAGTCTTACTGATCACCTTTTAAATTTTGGCTTTGTTCGATGGGGAGCCGATGGAACTCTCTTCCTAAAGAAAATTGAGGATGACTTGCTCATTGCTCAAATTTATGTCGATGACATTGTTTTTTGCTTCACTTCGGATCATCACTCTCATTACTTCGGTGCCGAGATGAGTCATGAATTTCAAAAGAAGACTATCCATCTTCTTACCGAATCCTTGTGAGCCAATCCTATGCTTGTTTGCCGCAGAAATCCTCCTCCAGTCTTTGTCACTTGAGACTCCTCTCAAGTACTGGTTGCA
This sequence comes from Heliamphora pulchella, assembly GCA_032270985.1. Classification (NCBI taxonomy): domain Eukaryota; kingdom Viridiplantae; phylum Streptophyta; class Magnoliopsida; order Ericales; family Sarraceniaceae; genus Heliamphora; species Heliamphora pulchella. The sequence continues at coordinate 1,662 of JAULJZ010083851.1, forward strand.
ATAATGATTATGGTGAATTGATAATGTTCTTTAAACGAACCAATCTCATATGTAATCGTCAATTCTAGCTTGAAAACTCCCCCTCACAATATTTCCTGGCAGCCCCTCAAAGAAAAACACACAAAACCCTCCATAGCTAACAGTTGCCTAAATTGAACAATCTATATCTCAACAAAAGCTGCTAACCCTACTAAAAAAATAATGAACCCCCGAGATAGACCGGTCGAGTGGTCTTTAGACCGATTGAGCGGTCTTGCCAAACCATGCTCAAAAAACTGATGCTGAATAGAATATCTTGAGAACGCTTGAATGCATCTTGCCTGTCAAATCTACAAGGAAAACTTCACACACCAAAAGTGCATCATATCAAAGTATAATGTAAAGATGGAATTTTAAATAATGTGTCACAGACTTGCCAGCACAAGGAGTTAAAATCATTAGGAGAATATATCCTAACAGACAATAATGTAGAGAGAGAGAGAGAAAGAATGAGAGAAATGAAAGGTTGAGGAAGAAGAAAAGGCAGAGAGGCCATTAAAAAGGGCAAATCGCGCACAGGCACTCAAGCGCCGTGTGAGCGCACAGCGAGCGCGTGTCAGCGCTCGTATGGCACTTGAGCGCCTAGCGAGCACATTTAAGGCTTGACCATGCGCATTGGCGCTCAAGCACTTTGCGAGCGCCAAATGAGCGCTCTACGAGCGCCATGCACTGGAATGAAAGAAAACACAAATTTTAACCCCACACCCCGAGAGACTCCCCCTCAACATAAGATCAACCATAACACATGCAGCCAGAGAACAACAAACATGAAAATATTTGTTTTGTTAAAATTTTTTTTAACCATGCATAAGCAGATCAAAGGCAGGACTTAGTGGATAGTCCATACTCAAATTCGAGCACATGAGAGATGAAAGAACATCATGAAATATAGATATCAATATATTCAAGTGATGGTTGCATGCAACAACTTAGGATAAAAATTCTCAAACTCATAACTCTATCAAGTGTAAACGGTAAACTCTATGGCAGAGGAGCAGGAGACTGAAGAGAGGTAAGAGAGAAGACAATCCAATAACTAAGGTTCAAACACCGATCAAGACAACTTTAAAGTTAAACCACCTAGCATTTGGATCTTGAATCATAAGCACAAACCTTAGCCAGGGAAAAAGAAATAGGTCATGACACACAGCCATAAAGATATATTTTTATCTTGAGATATGATTTTTCCTTCCCTTTTTTTATTTGTATTTATATATTTTTTTATTTGAAGAAAGGGGGGAGGCTAAGAGTAGATACTTCAAAAGACGGTATCACCCAGAGGAGATAAGCAGTATCTCGTAAGCTGTCAGAAATACAAGGATTGGTAGAAAGACACGAGGGAAAGTAACTTAACGTAAACTACAAATATCGGTCAATCAAGTTACCGAAAGGGGGTAGACCAAAGAAATCAGATTGAATGGACCTTACTACGTCATCAGGACAACATGCTTCAGGAGAGTGTGTGCGCATAGAGATGAGAATTAGATTTTTAAATATAATATTGAGCATTAGCAAGACTCATAAGAGAGTAAAAAAACATCTGATGCACCTGAGGATCTATCGAAAAGCTATGCAAAATAAGAGTAAGAAATCACACCTCATCCAAGTCCAAGATATGCAAATGAAAGACAAACACACAAGCACACAATCAGGCATGCAAGCATACAAAAAAAAATAAGGACCAAAGAAAGAAGAACAAAGATAGAATCAACTCTTGGGAACAGAAGAGATACACCCAAGAGTGATGCGGAACCCCACACGTTAATCTATAGAGATTAAACCAATAGACATTCTAAGGAATTCAAACCTAGAGAAGTCAGGGGTTTAGTGAAAATATCGACTTTTTGATCTTGAGTGGGAATAAACTCGAGAGACATCACACCATCTTTAACAAGATTCCGAATAAAATGATGGCGAATGTCGTTGTGTTTGGTACGAGAGTGTTGGACATGATTTTTTGAAATATTGATAGCACTAGTATTATCACAGAACACGGTCATAGTGCTTTGGGTAAACTCGTTATCCTGAAGCATTTGCCTCATCCACAACAATTGAGTCAACTACTCTCAGGTGCAATATATTCTGACTCGACAGTGGATAGAGAGACACTATTTTGCTTCTTGCTATGCCAAGCAACCAAGCAATTACCCAAATAAAAGCACCCTCCCGAGGTACTTTTTCAGTCATCAATATTCCCAGCCCATTCGGCATCAGAAAAACCTACAAGATCCTTGTTGGTATCATGAGGATACCACAACCCAAGATTCTTGGTCCCTTTGACATAGAGTATAATACGCTTGAAGGCAGTAAGATGGGATTCTTTGGGACACGCTTGGAATCATGCACAAACCCCAACACTGAAAGACAAGTCAAAACGACTAGCGGTGAGATACAAAAGATTTCCTATCATACTCTGAAGGGGCATCCTCATCGAGAGGAATGTCCTTGTCTTGAGTTTCGTTTCCACCGGCCTTGCCGAGCAGTTTGCTTAGCGAGGCTGGGTTGGTCTCTGCTCCGGTACCGTGAGGTGTTTCCTGAGATGGTTCGCGAGTTTAATGCAAGCATCACTGCAGTTGACCGTGAGGGGTGGTCTCTGACCACTCGAGTTCGTGGTCGTCTCCTCACGTTCTTTGTTGTGGACATCATCTCCTTATATGGTGTCCCACTTGTTGTGGCTCCTCAGTATCCTCTCGGTGCTAACTTTCTTCCCTCTCGGGGTGAGGTCTCCCGGGAGCTATCTGATGGGGCCTACAGTCACATCACTCACCTTAAATAGCACCACCTTGCCCCTCTCTATTACACTCTCAACAAGATCGTAGCCTCCGTTATTGAGCCCATTGGACACACGTCCAACGTCACTACTCCTCGTGCCGATCTCCTATATGCGATTGGTCGTGGATATTCCATCACTCTTCCTTCTCACATCTGGTACATCATCCAGTCGTACATCCAACGTTCTTCGGGTACAGCTGGTGTTTCGTTTTCTTCACTCATCACCAGGTTCTGCCACTCACACTCTGTCCCTACCATCCCTGGGGAGCCTTTGCTCTACCCCAAGGGCGGCATCTCCCTCCAGACAGAGAGCCTCAGTGTCGCTCATTTGGACATCGATCCTTCTGCCACTCCTCTTGGAGAGCGTGCTGCTCCAGAGTATCCTACCATCATTCCCGCCTTCCGTCCTCAGCACGCTGCTCTAGCTCCTCCGCCGGTTGCTGATATTCCTCCTACTTCTCATCCACCAGCTCCTGCTTCCAGCTCTGGTGCTTGGCCGTCCTCATCTTCTGGACCTCTCCCACTATTACCAGGCGATCCCCCTGCTGATTTGATGACTCAAATTCTACAATACCTAGCCCGCTTTGAGGCTCGATTTAATGCGCATGACAAGACGCTGATCGCCTTTCAGGAGCAGCTGGCTTCTATCGATCTTCAGCTAGCTCAGATCTAGCAGCGCATCGATGCAGACTACGCCACCACTGACGACGAGGCACCTTCGGACGAGGACTAGCTTAGTTGTTTGTTTTTCTCCTTGGCGTCTCCGTGACAAAAAGAGGGAGAACTTGTAGTTGTTTGGTAGATCTTTTTCTTGTATATCTCTTTTGATCTAACAGTTTATGTACGTAGATAGGTTTGATGTATCTCTGTTGATGTATTTTCTTTTCAGCCTATCATTTTTGTATCTATGTACTTAAAACTGTTGTTTATTAGTGGAACTGTGACGTTTATATACACATGATCTTTTGTTTGTCTTCATGGCGTGTGATATTATCTTTTTACATATATGCCTTATTGGATATATGATTTCTATTTCAACCCTGCTTTAAATATCATGTTATTGTTCTTCACTTTGTTGGCGTTGGTGTGTAGTCTCTCTACAGATTGTGCAGTCTATTTGCCTCATGATTAATGTCTAGGTGCCTAGAGTTTGTGGATATCTTTGTGTTTGTTTCTTTTCATGTATTGCGTCTATTGTTTGTTTATGGGGTTTTGTCCCAAAAAATGCCAAAGGGGATGATTGTTAGTATAGTTGGCTATTTTCAATATTCGACAAAATTACTGGAATCTATACCTCTATTTTTGATTTGTGTATGGTTATATGGTATGTCTAGTGTCTTCTTTTTTTTCATCGTCAGATCTTGCACCAGTAGACGTGCTAGACCTGCTTCAGCAACCCCGACAAGGTATACGACCTATGTTGCGCACAATCATTGCATGTTTAGGTTATGTTAGCATAAAATGTCTTTTATAATTGCATGCATGGCTCCTAGAGGTTGCTTGGGGCTTAAGTCTCTCAGGTGCTCGCATAGCGCTTGAGCGCCCATGAGTGCTCGCTAGGCCCTCGTATAGCGCTTGAGCGCCCATATTCCAGTGAGCAACGCTCACTTGGCGCTCGATATGCGCTTAAGCACCCCTTAAGTCACAGTTTCCAATGTTGAGCACTCTTAGGGTGCTCGTGTGGCGCTTGAGCGCCCCTATTCCAGTGAGCAGCGCTCGCTAGGCGCTTGAGCGCCTCTGGTACCCCTTGTGTTCCAGTTCACGCGCTAGACCCCTCCTTTGGTGAGATTTCATTGCGCTCACAAAGCGCTCGCTTGGCGCTTGAGCGCTAGTACGCGCTCATTGAGTGCTCATTAGGCACTTGAGCGCCCAATCCTTTTTCATCAACCAATCCTGGTTAAGCTCTATTTTTGTATATAAGCATAACAGTGCTCGGCATTTAGGGTTTAAGAAGGATCCCTAAACTTCTGAAGAGGCCACTTCCTCTCTCTAAGAGCCTTGCATTTATTCCTTCTTCCTCCCTCCATTTTGTAGCAACCTAAGTACATTCATTAGTGTTTTTCAAACACCTTAGATTGTGTATTCTTGTTAAAATCACATTTTTTATATTCATTCATTCTCACATCATTCACACACTTAGCCGAGTTGACTCGGAGCCGTCGTCAAACGGAGATCGGGTCGTTTGCTCGTGGCTGCTATGGGATCAATGAGGTGCTCGGGGAGCTAGTTAAGAAGCAGAGTTAGTCTACATTATGGTAATAGTTGTAATCACTTTCTCGTTATGTTTTTCTTGTACTCTTATTGATTCATAGTGAATTTTTTGTGTATTGGTGTCGTGGTTTTTATCCCGAGGTATACCCTAAGATTTTCACGTTATATCTCGTGTGTTGTGGTGCATGTGTTTTATTTCTTTGGTTTTTACGTTTGTTCTCAAAATATTCAAAACTTTCATTAAAAAGAAAAAACTAATTTTTATTGGCCTATTCACAAACCCCCCCCCCCCCCCCCCCCCCCGCAAACCCACCGCTCTAAACTCAATACTTAAGCTTGTTAGCTTTTTTACTCCCTTTGTATAATAGCATAGATGATTGACTAAATGGACTAGTTTGCCAAGTGTCATGGCTTTGAACTGAGCATGCCAGCAGTTTTTTTTTTCTTTTTCTTTGGCAAATGTCATGCACACTAATGCCTAAAAATCTATGATGTTATGCATTGCTTGTATGAACTTTTTGTTTCTATAATTTTTTCTATCCTGAACTTTTCTGACAGATCATGTGCAGGAGCAAGAGATGGAGATCGAGGCATTGGAAGCCATACTTATGGATGATTTTAAAGGTTTGTAATGCATTTTGCCTTTGGGCATTTGTGGTTGAGGGTCAAATTCCTCTGTTTTCCTTCCTTATTTCCCGGCATTAAATGAGGTGCCATTTTTTTTTCTTTACTTCAGAAATTAAATCGCTCTAATGAAAGTTGGCTAAACACTTCAAATCGTTGCTTTCAAATTACATTCTCTCCACAGGTACATACTGTCCTTGCTGTCATTTCCATGTAGAATGTCAAATGATGATAGCATGCATCATTTGGTAGAAGCTATGACGTTGTCAAAAGCCTAGTAACGAACACCAACAAAATGTCGCAAAGCATGGAGATGAGATTTATTGGTTTTGTTAATGGGATATCTATATTAGAGAGGGTAATGTTATGGACACTTGGATGAAATCAAGAGGATATTTCACATTCTGGTTCTTATTCTAAAAGAGTTTCTTAACATGTTACCCTTGCAAACAGGATGATGATGCAGATGAATCAACAGCCACTCCAGGGTAATGTTTTTTTTTATGTCTTTTGTCATTATTTGCCCCACAGTCATTGATTTGATATTTTCCCATTTTGAAGTTATAAGATCTGATCTGTACGTGGCCTTTTGCAATCTTCTCCTTGATAAAGTTGTTTTACTCATGACCATAGTTGTTAAATCAAAAATTGAATTATAAATTGAAATTTTCTTTTTTTGAATCGTGAATCGTATCGAATAATCGAATCGTAAAGATTCGATTATAATTTATAAAATACATCAAAAAAATATATCTAAAATAGTTAAATATTAAAGATGCATTATAAATATAAAAAAGGTTAATTTAGTCATAAATTAATAAAAAATTTATTTTGAATGATTAGCATATAGTATAATAGGTAAAACGCTTGCATCTAAGACAAGAGATATTGATCTGAACTTTATCGTAATCAATAATCTTATATTGCATTATTAATTATATTATGATTTATAATAATTCGTAAATACATTTTTAGATTTGAGGACATTCAACCCAAAATTAATTAGCAATTGGTGAAAACATCTCTAGATTATATGAATTAAACTTAAATGGCTTAAAAAAGCGATATGTGATGTCTCTAATCCTCCTCCGCATGTGTTGCTCAGTTGCATGTGAAGATGATATAAAAATGAATGAAATAGATACTGAATAAAAATATAACTCGCGAAACAACCCCACACAACTTTGATGTAATCATACCATGTTGAAATTTATAACCATTAAATCCAAAACCAATTACTATTTGGTAGAGAGACATCTAGAATATATAAATAAGGTGGGGTGGTTTAAAAAAGTGACGTGGGACAAATCTTTATAATGTAAAATTATAAATTAGAAAAAATAAGAATTGAGATGTGCTTAGTGTTGAATCGATTGTTTAATTTATTGAACCGAATCGTATCGAATCGTGTGATACGTATTGTGAATTATATTATTCTTGTTTTTGTCGACTCATTCTACCGATATAAATCAATTGCTAGATGTATCGAACCATATTATACGATACATATTGTGAATTGTACGATTCTAATAATAAAGCTCATGACAAAAATTGTTGCATTATTAGAGACCTGCTTATGTATTCTTTAAAATGCTCATCATCTACAATTTGATGATTGCTTGGATTGATTATTTGCATATATGTATATTTAAATTTTGAGAAAATAAGGAATCACAAAGATTCACTGAGATTTGCATATATTTAGTGAAAGGAAACTATATACAATAAACACAATTAGATATTTTGCGACAACTCTTTGTGTGGTCACTAAAGATTTGATTTAGTGTCAAGTAAAAAATATTGTCACTAATAAGAGTTTTTTTGTGACAATTTTTTTATTGTCACTAAATTTGTTGTCACTAATACTCCTTGGCGCCAAATTTCATTTTCCGCCATGCTTTTAGTGACAAAATTTATGTGACAAACATGAATTTGTCACAAAAATACATGCATTAAGTACTTTTGTGACAATTCTTATTCTTGTTACTAAATACTTACATTTAGTGACGAATTTATGTTCGTCACCATTTTTTTTTGTCATGATAGGTCTTTTTTCTTGTAGTGGTACAAATGTTGTTTAATGGTTGGTTGTTTCTGGTTCCCTTCACAGTGAGTTTCTTTTTAACACTTAATACAAATAAAAAATAGACTTATTTAAAGTTAAACATCTTCGATACCATTATTTTAGTTTTGTATTTGGCTGTTCTTTTTAACGCTTAATACTAATAAAAAATAGACTTATTTAATGTTAAATATCTTTGCTACTATCATTTCAGTTTTGTATTTGGCTGTTCTTTTTTGTGGCTGCATTTGTTTGTTTCTTGAGCAATATGTTGAGAAGTATGAATGTAAGGGACTCTAAGACCTCATATGATTTTTTAATTGAATTAAATAAACACCTTGTTTAATTTCATATTCTATAATGCAGGTATGTTAGATGTCTTATTGAGGATATGCAGAAGGATATAAAAGTTTAAAACCAAACAACTTAAGGCACTAATTAAACTACTCCAAAAGAGCATCGTTGATGAAGAATTTTGAGTGCTTTTAGCTTGATCGGTCTTTTAATTGTATATAGGATGAATAATATATTTACCAAGTGTAAGTCGTAAGCTGAATATTAAATTATAATTTTTTTCATCTTAGTTAGTGCATTGCATTTATGTCTCTTCTATATTTGACTCAAGTTTACAAAATAGTGATTGTTTCACGGTTAAAAATCGAGACAGTATAGATATGAACTTGGTTAAAAACCAAGATGGTATAAATATGATTTCCATTAAAAATCAAGATTGTTTCTGGGAACTTTTAACTGCGCCCGGATACGTCTCTGTTTTAAAATCGAGATGGTACGTTTTTAATGTCGATTAATAATCGAGATATTTTACAATTTTTGTAGTAGTGATTGGATCGCACCAATTGAAAACAAGTTGAGAAAAAATAAATTAAAATGCTATGAACACATATAATGCAAACCAATTGATGCAGTAGTAAAAAAAGACGACAAGGTTATGAAAAATGAAACTACCGCACAAATAACATGTGAGCAAGGAATTTCTGGCTTTCTTTGGTCTATGACATGGTGACAATCCCAGATCAACATGTTGCTGACATGTGACAATGGGATTCAGAAAACCCAACTTATATTATTGGAAAACTGGATTAAAATAATATTTGGGGGTCTTAAGATTTGAATTTTTTTTTTTTTTTTTTTTTGATTTGGGAGAACCAGATTGCATGAAACTAAGCAAAAATCTGTTAATTGCTAAAAGGCAAAGCCTGAACCATCCTTGAAATTTTAAGTAAAATCTATGATACTTTTTATGAACAACCATTTATCAGCCTAACAGCCCTTAATCACTCTTTACACTTACATCACCACTTTCCAATTAAATACTTATGTTTATTATGTCATTAGAATGAATTATCGTTATCCCTGGTAAATGATTAATCCTTATACTCAGGTACAACTACAACATCGGTGGCAAGTGACACAAGAAAAACCTGTTAACAAGACCTAGTTTAAAGATGAGAGCTTGGCTTGCTCCATTCTTAATTGGTAGTCTTTTTAACTCCTAATTATTAATTTTATGATCAAAATAAATATTTAATTGACATATCTTGTCTCTAGTCTTTTTATATATTTATCTTTTGAGAGCCGTGGATGTTAATCGGGACTACTCATAGAAATAAATTTGAAAATGTAGTTATTTGTTGTAGTAATGAGAATTGTTGTGCTTAGTTTAGTTTCGTCCATTGTCTTTTTGGATTTGGATACGAGTGTGTTTGAATATAATATATTTCATAGTTTGTAATAGTTGGATATTTAGTAACTTATTTGTAGAGTTTATATACTTTTGATTTAAGTTTATAGCTAGCTATGGTTTAAAATATTGTGATTTAATTACAAATTGTGAGATAATATCATGGTGATAATATTTTATCGTTGACAAAATATTACAAGATGAATGGATGTTAACGTAGGATGATAAACAATTCTATAGGTATTTTCAGTTGTCATTAAAGGATTATGTTGTGATATTTTTCTATTATAAGAATAATATGTAGTGGTATTTTTAAATGTCAGCAAAAAAATTTCTTGCAGCTGGCATTTGTCTTTGCCAAAATGCCAATATAGAAAAGCTTTAAATGGAACTTGTCATTTCTATTGGAGGCATAAATAATATTTTTTTTAAAGTACGGCCTCTTTAACGACTGTTCGCAAGTGCCACAATAATTCTTAATTATTTTGCTTAGTTATGAATAATTGTGGTAAAATTTATAAAGTGTATATCATATACCCAAAAGTAGGATTTGTATCGAATCTTTTTCGAATCTTTTTTATATTATTTTTTGGCATGGTGAGAATTAAGGGTTGTCAACGGGTCGAGACGGCTCAGGCCAGCCCGCATAATTAGTACACAAGTCCATCTGTGCCCTTTACCCAATATATATTTTTTGTATCTTCATCTACAAATTCGACAGTCGCCTCGATTGGCTCATTAAACCCTGGCATAAGACGTCATAAGCAGCGCCCAATAAAAACCAAAAATATATACAAGTATTTTACAGACAATATGCAAGCAAAACAATAAGCATCAATATAGGATATTCATAATGATAATTTTTTATTCATTTATTAAGGTTGATTAAACAAGGTCATTCTACGTTCAACTGTTGGAAAGAACTATTCTAGCCACAGTGATGATCTCATAGTCGAATTAAATATTCAGTAATTTTATTAAAGGGACAAGAATGTGGATTTCACCACTACGGGCCCTCCAATTTTAGGTCAAAATTTAGTGTGTGATCAACGAGATTTCTACAATGAATTTATCTAACCTTTCACATCCTTCTCCATTGAGGGATTCCTTTGAAAATAATACACCGAAAACTTACCCAAAGTGTCAGCTAGGGGACTACCCTGAAGAAGAAAAAAAAAGAATTACATCGGGAACTCATCCAAGGTGTCTACTAGGGAATTACCTTGGAAATAAAATACACCAGGATACTTCTCCAACGTGCTTGTTTGCCGGGGAACCTACTGTTGGGAGATAAACCAACGCAAAAATAAAATACATGCTCGGTGATTCAAAAAATATATCTTTATTAACTTTCAACAAATTACAATAACCTGAAATTACAAGAATATGAAATAACAGAAACAACACGAAAGGAATTTGCAAACCGAGTCCTGCAATTGCAGTTTCCTTAAGAATGATTCGCCGCCTACCGAGGGTGTTGTAGGTATT
>JAULJZ010083862.1:0-12559 GCA_032270985.1 Heliamphora pulchella
GAGTGTATATCAAGGCATCTTTTCTCCCCCTCCTTAATCCTTTGTACATTGCTTCCAAGTTTCTCTCTCTCTCTAGGATGAAGAAGATGAATCTGATACTAAGAAAGTGCAAGACCTTGTCAAGACAACTGGGTAGAACAACATCGTACAGTAGTCTAAGGTCGAAATCCACCAGAGAAGAATTTTGGGTTGGTGAGAATATTGATGGTCAAGAGGATCATGAGCAGCACCAGAGCCGCCAAACAGTTCTGGTTGGGAGATCGAGAAAGCGATACGTAATCAGCGCCAAGTACTTGAATCATCCTCTTCTCAACGCTCTCATCGACAGATCGAAGCAAAATCCCGACGCCGCCGGCGACGATTATATCGCCGTCAAGTGCGAAGTGGTTCTCTTCGACCACCTCCTCTGGATGCTTGAAAATGCCGATCCCAACCTCACCTCCGATTCCTTGGAGGAACTCGCCGATCTCTACGTCTTCTAAACCTTGTCTCTTAAATTTTTGTTTTTCCTCATTCTGATTTTGGTTTTCGTGTTTGGGTAAGTTTTTGCTTTCTTCTTTTTTTTTTTTTCTCGTCGTTAAATTTCTATGTCGCTTTGTCTTAATCACTCTTAAAATCATGTTTCGAGATTCAAGTTTCTCGAATTTTGCATATGATATTAAGGTTTTGTTTGGGTTAAATTTTAAATATTTTTACTTATTTTTTTATCTTTTTAAAATTTCTTCATCTATTGAATAAATTTTTTTATATTTCGAATTGTCTCGATATGATGAATAAAACATAAATTAAATTCTTTTGATCAAAAGACAAACAAGTTCATTAAAAACAAAAATAAACAATATAAAATTTAGCTTAATGACTTTTTTTTAAAGTTTTTTTTACATTTTGGAAGAAAATCATTTTGTTAGCTCCTCTAGGAGTCGAAAAATACAATAATTTAGCTAAACAATAAACAAAAACTCACTGAAACAAAAATAAAATAAAATAAAATAAAATAAATAAACAAACAATTATTCCAAACAGAGTCTTAAGTTTAGAATAGAAACTGAAATAATTTGATCTGTGAAAGATCACTAATGTTAGAGTAATTAAGTTAATCTACTAAATAATATGACAAAGTTATAAGTGTTGAATACAAGTAGAGTTTGTATAAGACTGATTGTATTAATATTTGTAATTGTACGTATTATTTTATAAAATAATTTATTAAAAGAATTTAATTACTGTTGCATTATTAGTGAAAGATAATCAATCGGTTTTGTTTAATTAATGCATTTTGGTTTCATTCTCACTGTTGGTTATAATGGTAATGTTTGGAATTGTTAAAGTTAGTAGTTTATAAATTGTGTGTTTGATAAATATTATAACTTGTAATTAAAATAGAAAAAAAAATAGTTATAATTTGTAACAGAAATTATTAGTGTTTAAAATAAATTATAATTTATAATTAAAATTAATAACAAATAACAAAAAATTATAGCATAAAATTTTAACAAACACCCGTTAATGTGTGGTTTGAAGGATAACAATTTGGTCAACTCCATGAATTGGGTTCTTCATGTACCAAGGTCATGTTTGGATATAAAATTAAATTAAGAGAATGAAACTATTTGAAAATAGTCTTATATAGTCTTTATGTTTGGAAAGTATTTGATAGGAGTTAAGAAAACTTTCCAACTAATTTAACACTATTGATGGGACTATTTTAATTCCATATGAGAGGTGAATTGATTAGTTCTGAAACTATTTTAAAAATTCTTGTATATTAAAAAATTTAATTATACTAAAATTATGTCAAACTAAATAATGTACTATTTGTCTTTAGGTGATACTCTCAACTAAATACTTTTTGGTTTAAGAATGATTATACTAATAAGTTAATTTATAATACTCCGAACACAAATAATTTTAATATACTAATTATTTTATGAAAATAATCTTTTAACCAAACTAATCAAAGTGTTATGCAAATTTGGGTCCTGGAACATGAATAAAGTTATTTTCTGGGGCTGTTTGTTTCTATAAGAAATGAAACCATTTCTAGCGAGCTATAAGGTCTTAAAACAAGTAACAAATTAATTTATAATAAAAAGGAATGATATCAATGATATTTAAAAGCCCATTGTGCACGTAATTTTCCTGCAAGCAGTGTGAAAGAGGGAATCAAAGCAGAAGGATACGGTTAGAAAAAATTAAAATTTAATAGTAATTATGTTTTGATAATTATATTTGAGTACGGCATAATATAGTATTTTATGTGTAATATTTAAAAATAAATAATAAATTCATAAGATAATATAAGCATGACATTTAATGTCGTACTTAAATATAATTATTAAATATGACCACCATAAAATGCTGAGAGAAAAAAAAGATGTCAAAATTTTTAAAAATAAATAAGCTTTTTGTAGTGAAAAGTTGCAATGGCTTGATTGAATCTTAACTAACTACTTTAGGGCCTGATTGATAAAACATGGTTTTTAGCTTATTAGCCAAGCAAAAATAAAAAAATAAAAAAACCAGTTTTTCTAGTTTGGTTAAAAAACAACAAAACCAAAAAACACCAATTTTTAGGCTACTTTATTCTAACTCCAATTCTTTGCATTAAAAAAACTAATATCAGTGCTTGATAACTTATTTACTATCAACGTTAACTATATACAATCGTTACAATTAACTATATAGAACAAACAATACTACCTAATTTTGAGAGAAAAAGTGAAAAATAAAAATAAAATACCTAATCAACCAACTCTAAAAAGACTAGTTTAAAGAACATCAACCCAATTTAATTTTTTTAACTAAAAAATAAAATTTTAAAATAGTTACCAATTGAACTTTATTTTATTTATAACTAAAATTCAAAAACCAAATGATGAAGTTTTGGGGATTCTCAATTCACGTGGTACTCAAATGTGGTCACCAAATATAATTATATAACATTACTCATTTATTTATTTTTTTGTATATTTACGAGTGTATATATTTGTGCATTATGTAAAAATTTTCATTGCAACTTGTGAGTTTACTGAGTAAAAAAGTATGTGCATTTAACATCTCTGGTAGAAATCTTTGTTGTTGAAAGAGAACAAACAAGCTCCAAGCATGCATGCAAAGTTCAAATTTCCAGATGAGAAAGATTTTGACTGAAGTGAAATTTATAATATTAATACATTTTCAAATGCGATACATACTATTTTTACAAATATTAATATATTTTAAATATATTTATACACTTTTAACTAATTATTCACCCCCAATAAATAGTGATTAACATTTTTCATTAAAAAAATATGCATGGGATTCAGTTTGTCTTGGAAAAGTACTCCACCCAAATGATTGTAAACATAATTCAAAGTATATATAATTGAGGGCAAGTTCTATCAGCGACCTTCATATCTAATTATTAAAGATTTTTACTTCTTCTCAGATTTTGTTATAACCATACATATATCTGGAGAAATTTTTAGGTATTTTCGAAGTAGCATGCGCTATTATTAATATTCTCAACAAATAAGAAATTTTTTTAGGTATTTTCAAAGTAGCATGCGCTATTATTAATATTCTCAACAAATAAGAAAACTCGTAACGAGTATTTTCTTATTTTTTTTACCCAAATAATTAACAAAGGTGGAACCATATTATTTTACTTAAAATAGGAGAACTGCGTAAATAATGCCACGTAATGCTTTAAAACTACTCAATAGTTTTCCTATATCCAGAATTAGAAGCTAGCTTGTAGACACAGTTGATAGAAGATTTACTACGTACTGCGGGAACGATGCATCTTAATCACAATTATGCTAATTTGGTTTAAAGTCAAATTTTTTATTTTTATTTTTAAAATCTTAAACTAAATAAGAAAAAAATAAATTTGACTAAAAAGTAATTTGAAGCTGGCATGCAGAGAAAAGGATTACTTTTTAACTCTTAACTTTTTAAAAACTTTAAGCAAAAAGATTAGGGCCCGTTTGGTAACGTTTATAATTTTTTATTTTTTGTTTACAAAAAAATAAAAAATATGTTTTTATTTTTTTATAAAAAAACAAAAACAAAAATATATTTAGTAATATAAATGTTTGAAAAATAGTAGTTTGAGGTTATGAATAAATCCAATTAAAACTTATTTACAAAACAAGTGAAAATACATTTTTTCTGTTTCTTAAAATTTTGTAAATTTTGAAAACCATTTACAGTTTTTTGAAAACAAAAATAATTACCAAACATGTTTTTGTTTATTATTTATGAAAAATTTAAAAACAAAAACAAAAAACAAAAAATATAAACGTTATCAAACGGCACCTTAAAAACCAATTTTAAAGCTGTTACTTAATGAAGCAATGTGAATATACACAATGAATTCTAAGAACACTTGTTCGAGTGAATAAATATGTCAGAAAGGTGTCCATAAATTTAAATTAGTTAATATATTACTTAAATACTACGCTTGCCGGAGAGTTGTGTTGGTATCTTACAAATATATTTTATTATTTCAAAATGCAAAATTTTAAAAAAAAATCTTTTAAAATATCATGTATTCAATATTAATATAATATTTTAATTTTACCGTTTTTGTTTTTGAAGGTTCAGGCCATCCGTTTCTTCTAGCCTTTCATTGGCTTTGATTGCAAGTTTAAAATGATATTCTTTAAGAGTAATAATTATATGTCTAATTCTTTTTAATCGCTAGTTTTCTTTCTTGCTATGTATATGTGTACCGTTAAAGAGGAAAAAAACATTTTTTTTACATATGTAAAAACTATCTTCGTATATCCGTTAACGCAAAAAATTTTAGAGTATAATTATACGATAATTTGATATTGAGTTTGTATTGATCTTGGAACGATAGTGAAACTGTTCTTAACACCTCCACATTTACAAATGCACGCATGTAATGAAGCAATAGTTGAATCCTAGAGACTAAAACACCAACAATTTGTTGTATTTAGTTACATACTTCGAGATGTAGTAATCTACTCTTAAAGATAGTGAGATGTCTTACGCCTCTATCGATAAATTTTCTATTCTTGACGTATTTTATTTTTGCATAATTGTTTATCTTTAATACTTATTTTGTTTGAATTATTCTAATTTATGTTAAAAAATAATATTTATCTCCTCAAAATTTTCTACAAATTGTAGTTACAGACATAATGTGTTGATACCAACATAGTGCCGTGCTAATCCAGACCTCTTCATGCAATTATTGTAAAATGCATTATTTTATGGCCAAAAATTGAGTTATTTGGTCGTTAAGTCACAGTATTGTATAGTAATTATATAACAAAGAATTCAAATTTCATAGTACCCAGAATTGGAAAAGCTAAAAACTGAAGACCCCACTTGGACCAGGGTAGCCAAATACTCAGTATGCTGCAAAGAGAGCAATTTAATTTTGATACCAAGTTGAAAAATACAGTCTATACAACTCTTTAAAATTCAAATATTAAAAAAATAAAAAAATGAGCCTTATGAACAACACAAAAAGGCTTTTCAATAAGCAATGTGAGAGGATCTAAGACCCAATACTTAAAATTACTCAATTTCTCCCTAGATTGAAAATATGGAACTTTTCAAGAACCGGCTTAAAGTGGAGCCTCCATGGGCTGCAATTAAGGGAGAAGGTCCAATATGTAGGCACCTGAATGGATCCAATTACATCAAAATCACCTCCACAACAAGGTGAACTAAACTAACTCAACTCTGTTTTTTTTTTTCTTTCATTGAGAGGACAAATTTTACTTATTGAAAGAATCTGATAAAAAAAAAAGTCAGGAAAGATCAAAAGAAATTTCTCTGTTTCAAAAGAAATAACAAATTTATCAAATTTTAGATTTTATTTTATTTGACTTTATATTCAATATGAATTTTGTTTGATAGGTATGAATTACTAGGTTTTAAAAATATTAATTTTATTAAAAATAAATCTATATAATGAAAGTTATAGAGTTTTAAAATAGAAATAAAAATTTTAGTAAATGAAATTCTATTAATAAACAAGTATAAATTTGTCCTGATCAATTTTTAGATTTAACAATAAAACTTCATCTTCAAAAATATTAATAGTACATCAGTACAAATATTTTAAATAGCACTAATAATTAATAAATTCTATTTTTTATCACGGTTGAGTTAATCTTTATGTATATTTGATTCATCATATTTTTTGCATATCTTAATTGATAGAACTATATTCAAAAAAAAAACAAATATATTCTTTTATCAAATTAACTTTTAATATTAAATTGAATTTTTTATACACAAACCCATCTTAATCTTTCCCTAAGTGCATGGCAGCACTGGCTCCAACACGGGTGGATAATTAAATTTGTGATGCTTCCCCATGGAGGAAAGATCAAAAATAATATATGGAATGTAAAAAGTGATAAGATAAATTAATGTTAATTTTGATATTTTAAAAAATTAATATTAGCTTATGTTATTTTCTCATCGGATCTCACTCCTTTTGGTAAGAAATCCTCATTATGTCTATCAATTTCTCATCATTTGGAGAAAGTATTGTATTGGGTAAAAATATATCAAATCAACATATTGATGTGTTATATTCATTTAATATGTATACAATATGTGTTTTTTTTCTTTTAATATGAGATTATACTGATATGTTATACTATTTTTTTTAATATAAGGTTAATTATTAAAATTATGAATATATAATCAACATGTATTGATTGCGCACATCACATCAATTATTAAAAAGTACATTTAAAAACAATTAAATAAAAAAAACATTTTCAAAGTAAAGCCCAACCAAACAACCTAAAAATACTCAAAATTCTTTTAATTATTCGGTAATCCATGATGCTCTTCATTATGCAGTGATTTCACTCAATAATATAATAAAAAATACATTTTAATAAAATGGTGCGTGGCATTTGCTGCCCCCTAATTTTAACTCATTTTTATTACATGTACTTTGTGTTATAATTGGTATTTTGTATGTTTCTTCGAATTTATTTGATCAGACTTAATATGTGACTTTATATATGAGTCATAATAAATTATGAATTTTTAAAAATTATTTACAAATTCAAATGTCATAACTATATTTGTAATAATTCGTAACTTAGCAATTAATAAAAATAAAATACGTCACTTCTTAGAATAATATAATATTTGACAGTTTGTATAAAATCTTAAAAATAAAATTTTTGACAAATAATTATAAATAAAATTCAAATTAGAATTTAAAATTAAAATTCACAAAATACCAATAATTATAAAATAACATTAAAAGGCTATCTTAGATTTTTGAGAATTTTCTGAACTTAAATTTTTTCAGTTACTAAAAATGTCAGTAATCGCTAAATCGCGACAAGAAAAATATTAAATAGATAGAAAATTCTAGTGAAAATTCTAACTGTACGATAATTCATGAAAATACATTAAAAGTTAATACCTATATTTTTAGATTTTTCTGAATTAAAAATTTTACATAAGATTTTTTTATGTATTTCTTTGAATTTTCGGTATTTAATTGAAAACTTGAAAAAAAAAACTAATGAGTTTACTAAGATTTACTAAGTAAATAAAACTTTTAACTAAGTTACGCACGAAATTTTGTATTTCACACTTACATATAGATTTGATTTTTTGCTAAGCCCCGAGATCTTGTCATCAGATAATTAGGAATTTTAGAATCAAGAATGAGGAGAAAGTTTTGTCGCGCCTAGTCAAGGTGAGGGTGCTTAAGTATTATTTTGAACGGAAATGCATGAATTATGTTTTTAATTTGCCTTGTATCCATGTTTTGAAGTATGAAAAATTGTGATAGTATGAACTTTTATTCAAATGCCATGGTATTTTTTAAATATGCTATTTGTATTTTTTGAAAAGCATGTGTTTATGAAAGAAGAATTTTATCAAAATTGTGATATATTATTCCAAAGTGCCAAGTCGCAAGAATATTCAGCTCTTTATATCCGTTAGGGGAGGTTACCCAATTATAGGTTTGTTTATCCCTATAGAGGAGATTTCCCGTTAAGAAGGCATTTTTGCCTTAAAAGGTCTTTTTTGAGCTAAGTTCGGGGTATAGCACATACCAGTTGTGCTTGGTGAAGAGTGGCCCTTATTACATCACGTTGTTATTCGTGCATGGAGAATTGAGATTACGGTATCGTTGGAACTCTCGGTCGTGAGGTTGACAACTACTTGGGCATTGTTGGGTATGAATTATGGATGAAGCATGCTTATTTTTTTAAAATTGTGACAATTATGCCAGGCAACTTTACTTTGAATATAAAACAGTAAATTCCATGATTTGTGATTGTTGAGCATAAAGTGATCTTTTTACAAAGATTGAGAAAGTTCTTCATATACTATGAGATTTTGTTGTATGTTACATTTTTGATGAAAAGTTTGAAATTTTCTATTCCTAAATAAAATGACTGTTTCCCATCTTGTTAATTATAATATTAAATGCATTCTTCTGTAACTTTTGTGGTTGCAGATAGTATGAATGGTTAGAGTTGGTTCACCACAGTCGTCAGGTTCATATTTCGGGCTTATAGTTAATTGGGACTTTTGTTTTAATCTTTTAGTAAAAAGATCAGAAATATAAAATTTTTGTAAAGTACACACTGGTTTGTGGATACAGTGATTCCTATAAATAAATAATTCTAGTTTGATTAGTATAAATACTCTATTGATTATTATATAGAACATCGATTTTCAATTTCTGGAGAGAAGGTGTGACATTTTGGTATCAGAGCTACAGATTTTAGATTCTGCAGACTTGTCAGAGTTTGGTTTGTGGTGGACCATCGAATAGGCGTGTCTTCTTGAGTTTTGGCATAGGCCTTTGGATATCATACCCTTGTCTTCGGATGTTTGATTGACTGGCTTTGAAGTCCATTTGGAAAACGCGTTCTGCTGGCTTAGGTTACTAATTGGAAATCTAAGTATGCTGTCAGATTGAGAAGATAACTTTTAGTTTTTCCAGTTCAACAGTCTTTTTTCCTTCTATATGAGCTGAGTTAGACTCTAGTGTCAAATCCTAAATCCGCTTATTTCTTGTAATAGGATAAAGTATGGAATATTCAGCAGGGGCATCATCGATTCCTAATGAAGTACAATAAGAAGCATATTCCCAAATGGGACCAATACAACCTGATCTTACTACGAGAATGCTAGAAGCGATAGAAAGATTAACGAAACAAAATGCAAGGTGGATTGTTACACAAGTAGAAAGAACGAAAAACTCCATAATCAAACAGTTTAAAGACTTAGGTGTTAAAGAATTCGTAGGAACTTTTAATCTCATCGAAACAAAAAATTGACTGAAGAATACGGTACGCATCTTGGACAGGCTAGGAATACCTGAGGATGAACGGTTTGACCTTGTATCCTTTATGTTTAGAGGAGAGGCATACCATTGGTGGGAAGCTACAAAAGGGTTATTAAAGATGCCGTACTAGGAGTCAAACCCCCTGTACGCTAAAAGATTTTCTGGAGTCAGTTTGAGAACTCGTTTAATGAACAGTACAAGCCTGTAACATATAAATATGAGAAGGAACAAGAATTCAATAACTTGGAGCAAGGAAGAATAAGTATGGCCGAGTATGAGATGAAGTTCACAGAGTTATCTCGGTATGCCATACAATAGATACCTGACGAGAAAATAAAGTGTAGGAGATTTCAAAAAGGACTGAACTTCCCGATAAGGGCCAGGCTGATTGTCCTTGAAATCAGTGGTTATGCAAGTTTGGTGATCAAGGCTCGAATGATAGGGAAAGACGTCAAAGAAGGTGAAGGGAAGCGAGAGGGTTTTAAGAAACGCAAATTTGATAGTATTTCTATGAAAAATGCAAGAAGATCTAGTGCTAAAAGCAATAACTCAAGACCATCAGCTTTTTAAAGCCGGAGTTATCAGTCAATTGTTAGTAATACCATATTCAGAGGTAATCAATAGAGTAAAGGATTATTTGAGAGCATGAAAGACGCAAAGGTGTGCTATCGATCATTTTAAGAAGGATTGTTCAAAACTCAACGATTGAGTCATTTGCTATCATTGCGGTGAACCAGGACACATAGTTACTCACTGTGGACAATTGAGAATGTCGACACAATCAACTATTGGAAGTAAAAGAATGGAGAATGATGGACTGGCGAGGAATGCACATAATAAAGGGAAGGGACCAATGGAGCCGCCAAGAATTTCAAGAAGGGTGTTTGCAATCACTCATGAAGATGCCCGAGCTACCCCCAATGTGGTGACCGGTACACTTATAGCCTTCAATAGAGATGCTTATGTTTTGATAAACCTTGGATCTGCACATTCATTCGTATCACCCACATTCATAAAACAAGTAGGTGCTGCAGAAATGAAATCTCTTGATTGCGTAATGACAATTACTACTCCAGTAAGCGAAGAAGTGATAATTAGAAGTGTGTATAAAAATTATTTGTTGAAGATAGGAGACAAATATATAATGGTAAATTTGATATCTTTAAGCATGATAGATTTTGACCAAATTTTTGGGATGGACTAGTTGTCCTCTTATCACGCGTCACTAGACTATTTTGAGAAAAAAGTAACTTTTAGAATACTTGGAGTAATGAAATTTGTATTTCAAGAGGATATGGGTAAGAAGCCTATTCGTATTATGTCAGCCACCAAGGTTTCAAAATTATTACAGAAAGGCTGCCACGAATTTTTAGCACATGTGTTAGACATAGAGATAAAAAGAAAGGAACTTTCAGAAGTAACAGTCGTTTGCGAGTTCCCAGATGTGTTACCAGAAGACTTGCCTGGAGTACTCCCTGAACGAGAAGTGGAGTTTATCATTCATTTATTCCCGGGTACAATACCCATATATATTCCTCTATATAGAATGTCACCTATTAAGTTGGGATAGTTGAATGAGTAATTACAAGAATTGTTAGATAAAGGGTTTATTAGACCCAATGCCTCACCATAGGGAGCACCCGTGTTATTTGTTAAGAAAAATGATGGGACATTAAGGATGTGTATTGACTACCAACAGTTGAATAGAGTAACTGTTAAGAACAAGTATCTCTTGTCCAGGATAAATGATCTTTTCAATTAGTTATAAGGAGTAAAAGTATTCTCGAAGATCAACCTAGGGTCAGGATATCATCAGTTAAAGGTAAATGAGTCAAACATACCTAAAACTGCTTTTAGAACTCGCTATAGTCATTATGAGTTTGTAGTAATACCTTTTGGGTTAACTAATGCGCCTGTAGTATTTATAGACTTGATGAATCGGGTGTTTAAGAAGTTTCTGGATAAATTAGTGATTATATTCATTGAAGGCATCTTGATATATTCACAAAGTAAGAAAGAACATATGGAATATTTGAAGATTTCTTTACAAATCTTAAGGGACCATAAACAGTATGCAAAGTTCTTTAAGTGTGAATTTTAGTTAAACCAAGTGGTGTTCTTAGGTCATGTTATATCTGGGGATAAAATCCAAGTAGATTCGACAAAGGTTGAGACTGTAGTAAATTGGGCGAGGCCAACTAACGTAACAGAGATACGTAACTTTTTGGATTTAGCTGGTTATTATTAAAGATTTATTTGAGTATTTTCTTTAATCGCAAAACCCTTGACTCGGTTAACCCAAAAGAATGTGAAGTTTGAATGATCTAACCAATGTGAACGCAGTTTTCAAGAACTAAAATCTAAGTTGGTGTCAACCCCTGCACTCACTCTCCCATCAGGTAGTGAAAGTTTTGTAGTCTATAGTGATGCATCACACTAAGAATTGGATTGTATTTTGATGCAACATGAAAAAGTAATTGTATATGCATCTAGACAGTTAAAGCCTCACGAGAGAAATTATCATACCCATGATCTGAAATTGGCTGCAATTGTCTTTGCACTCAAAATATGGAGACATTACTTCAACGGGGTCACCTGTGAGATATTTACCGACCATCAGAGTTTAAAATATGTCTTCGCCCAAAAGGAGTTGAACCTAAGATAGAGAAGGTGGATGAAACTAATTAAAGATTATGGTTGTACATGTACTACCATTCGAGAAAGGCCAACGTGATAGCAGATGCCCTAAGGTAGATGTCATTAAGAAGTATAACACATCTTTGGGCAGTACAAAATAGTGCATTTTCTAAAATACGATCACTCGGAATCACCCTTGCAATATGAAAAGATGGGTGCTTATTAGCAACTTTTAGGGTAAGACCGACCTTGTTAGACCAGATTCGAGCAGTCCAGTTAGTAGACAGTCAAGTGAATAAGATAAGAGCAGAGGTAATTGCTAAAGGAAAAATGATACTGTAAGAGCTATATGTGTCTAATAATGGTTTGGGCATCGATTATATGTGTCTAATAATGAAGAGCTAAGGAGGCAAATTCTAGATGAAGCTCATAATTCAGCATACACGATGCACCCTTAGAGCACAAAAATACATAGAGATCTAAGGAAAAGATACTAGTGGAGTGGGATAAAGAAAGATATGACAGACTTTGTGGCAAAATATTTAGTATGCCAACAGGTTAAAATTGAACACTAAAAGCTGGCAGGATTATTACAACCCTTACCTATACCTGAGT